>JAJEJO010000180.1:162924-237277 GCA_020662805.1 Glaucomys volans
CTGTGACGTTAGCAGATGTCGGTGAATGTGTGAAGAAAAGGGAAACACTACACAATATTGTCAGGAATATAAAATGGTATGATTGTTGTCAAAAATATTATGGAAATTACACAAAATATTAGAATTGGGCTCATCATATGACTTCATAATCCTGTTGGGGACATAAGTAAAAGAAATAAAATCAGCAGCTCACAAAGTTATGCACAATCCCACATTCTTCGCCCTGCAATAGATGATACATGGAAACAACCCAAGTGTCCATCAGCAGGCACATGGATAAAGGAATTGTGATGAAAAGGGGATTGTCCTGAGTGAAGATAGGGATAAACTGGAGGACATTACACTAAAGGAAATAAGCCACAAGCAGAATGAAAAATACAGAAAAATACCTCTGAACTCCTCTCTCACAAGCTAGATCACAAAAAAAGAAAAAAAATGAAAAAAAAAAAAAAAGGGTGAATGCATAGGAAAATAGTAACAAGAATGGGGTTCCCAGAGGCAGACAAGAAGAGGAATTGTGGACACGTAGGCTAAAGAGCAAAAATTTGTTATTACTAATGATGACTGTCTAGAGATCTAATGAATAGCACGAGGATTATAATTAATGTTGTATTACATACCGAAAACTTGCTGAGAGTATGCTTTTGGTGCTCCTGCACGGACAGAAACAAACACACAAGGTCACTGTGGAAGATGATGTGTATATGATTGTTTGCAGTCGTTTCACTATATACTTGAATAGCAATACTACCTCAGCAATACACCCCAAATACATGTAATACGAAGTATATTAGGGACTAAATGCCTACATATGTTTAAAGTTGATTATTTTCTCTTAATTTCTCCATACTTAGTAGAGAAATAATTCTCAAGTACAATACTAATACTCTTTACAATGCCATCTGTACTTAGGTTTGAAAATTATCCTATTAACTATGCAAAATTTGAGCATATTGTTTATAAAATATTACAAAGTTTTGTCTATGCAGGTCAACATCGTGGTCATGAAGCAGTTAGTGCATCATAAAATCAAAGTGCAGGACTGGGGATATAGCTCAGTTGGTAGAGTGCTTGCCTCGCAAGCAAAAGGCCCTGGGTTCAATCCTCAGCATAGCAAAAAAAAAAAAAAAAAAAATTCAAAGTGCTAACAATTGAGCATAGTTAGTTAAATAAAAGCAGAGTTATTAGAATTTTTTTGGCTTCTGGAATGTGAAGAGCATGTTTATCCGATTTTACTCATTAAGAATGTAAGCCCTTTTCTGATAAAATAATAAAATTCAAATAAGTTTAATATTAAAAAAAAATTTCCACTCTATCATCCAGAGTTCTGGTTTAGTCATTGCTCAGAAACAAAGAGTAAAACATTCCTATGCTGCAGTCTAGCGGATAGGCAAGTGAGGGGTGGTATCAACACCAATCCTCCTCTTTCAGAAATACAGATATTGTAGCTGTGTTATCAACTGTGAACTCTGCCTAACCGCAGAAGGAGCAACTGAGAATTCTCTACCATTAAATTGCAGCAGAGGAAGGAAGCTGTCCCTAGGCCCAGCAGCATGAAATTGCAGAAGAATACGGAAGAACAGATAACCAGCAATCTAGAGAAAACTTTTACAAGTTGGACAGAGACGTCTATTTCAAGCATGTGCTAAAGTAGTTCACTACTTCCCTAGTTGGGAGTAAAAAGACTCTAAATAACACAAGACTGCGAGGCACATTAATTATCGTGTTTTGTCTCACTCTTTCTTCTATTTGGTGATTTTTAGAAAATTATATTCTGTTCTTATTATAGAATAAGTTTAGGCACTGTCAATGGTTTCCTTTTTTGTTGTTTTCTTTTCCTGTCCTGAGTTAAATAACCCCTCAGTTATTAAATGTATGTTGTGATGCATCTGAATACCAAGTGCATACGTATATAGATGAATTATATTTAAATATATCACATGTTACATTTGCCGCTAAATTATCCTACTTAGTTGGTAGAAAAGACATCAGTTTATCTTACAAAGTGCTTTCCGAGGTGTCTTATTGCCACCAGAGTGGCTACATATGACATCTATAATAAATGCTCATTAGACTTTCACTGAATAATGTCTGAGTGTCTTCTGATTTTAAACTACAATCTATTCTGATATTGCTGCTCCTTGTTTTGAACACTTAACAATTATATAGTTGCATCTGTTGGAAAATGTTGAATGATGCTTGGGGTTTGGAAATGTTGAGAGCTGTGACAACCATTCTTCCTTCCATAACAATAATTTTGAGAAGAGAAAAAAAAATGGACAAATTGAATGAATGACTTTTCTTCAATCAGTCAGAGAATTGGTGACTTGGGGTGATCAATCTGACATGGAGGAAAAGACAGTTCCCTCTAGGGACAAAAATGACCTGAGCCTGTGGGTACAACCTGATGCAGATGCTGCTAGATGCCATCTCAGCCAGTATGAGATCCACATGAGTAACTTAAATGAATTGTTAAAGGCTGAGTGAACTAAGACGAACAAAATATGGAACTCTATGGGCTTCCAGCATAAAGTTTGCCCGCTTCCACCATCTTGTTCTCTCAGAAACCCATCAGGGTGTTTTCAATGAACCTGGGGAGGCCTCCTTCACACTGGCTGAGGGAAGGATTGGTGGCCACTGCTGACATCTTTCCATTCCCGTCATTCCTATCCACTCTATAGAACAAAAGCCCTATTATTCAGTCTAAGTAATAGTGAACCTGCCAACTTAGGCCTTGTAGGAACAGATTGTGCAATGGCAAACAACAACAACACTTGAAAACTTCTAGGGCAGCAGTAGGAGAATGTGTGAAGCTACAGACCAGAAAACTGAGGTACCCAATGTCTGGAAAGGCAAAGGCTTAACAGGACATCAGAGAATGCTCCACTCATTCTGCTCCGTGTTAGTGCACTGATAAGCTCAAAGTAAGAACAGCAATGGAGTTTGGCTCATGGTTTAACTCTGTGGCATATGAATTCCTCCGGGGCAGAGAGAGGCCCTGGGACAATGGGAGACCAGAAAAATAGTAGAAATCTGCAAATGAGAGCAATTTTCATCCCCTGGTGCACTGACATTAACGACTGCAACATCAAACTTCAATTTCAGACTGACTCCTGACTAGATTAACATAAATTTCTGTACCTATCATCAGTATTAGGGACTTAAACCTACCTCCATGAATGAAGCATGGTGATCTCAGTATCTGCAGTCCTATACAGCTTGCCTGGCCTCAAAATACTGTGACACCCATGAAAAGGGAAGAAAAAACACAAGGTAAAAAAACAAAATAATCATCAGAACCAGAAGCGGATTCAGCATTGGCACAGAACTGAATCTTGCAGTCAAGTTTGAATGACTATGATTATTAACATGTTAAAGGCTCTTCTGGATAAGGGAGATAACATGCCAAATTGGATAGGTACTTTCAAGCACTTGAATATAAATACATAGAAGTCTCTAAAAGAAACAAAGAAACATTATAAATTAAAAAAAAAAAACAGAGGAGAAGAGATGAAGGGACTCACTTCTACACTCAATCTGAAAATTGGTTGATTAAAAAATTATCCAAAGAGAAGAAAAGAGTGCAAAAAATATATGATAGTGTTCCAGGATGGTAGGACACTATTCAGAAGTCCAAATATGCTTCATTGAAATTCCACAAGAGAGAAGAGTTTAAAAAAAATAATGAACAAGAATTTTTCCAGATTAATGACAGACACCAAAAGAAAATAGCTCAGGTTATACTGAGAAAGACAACATCAGAAGTAAGCATACCAAGCATAGCACATTCATTCAAACTATTGAAAACCAAAGGGAAAAAAGAGAAGAAGCAAATCAAACATGCACATAGAAGCACAAAGTGGACAGTCAGAGAGGGGATGTTATAACACTGAGGAACACGGATAAGAACTTCAACACACTTCTAAACAGAAAGCATGCCGGGAAAAGACAGTGTAGTGGTATATTTAAATACTGAATGAAACAAGACAAAAAAAGTCAACCCAGGATTGAATGCCACAAAAATATATTCATCAAAAGGGAAGAACAAATAGAGAATTTCTCAAACCAGAAAAACTAAGGACACCTTTGTAATATTCTTCTTCCAATTCCTTAATTTTGATCTATCCATGAGAAAATGTCAGAAAAACATGAATTGAGAGATGTACCTGACCATTATTCTTGTTTGTTTCTTTGTTTTGTTTTGTTTTTTGGTACTGGAAATTGAACCAAGGGACACTTAAACACTGAGCCATATCCCCAGCCATTTTTTATATTTTATTTAGAAACACAGTCTTGCTGAGTTGCTTAGGGCCTCACTAAGTTGCCGAGGCTGGCTTTGAACTCATGATCCTCCTGCCTAAGCCTCCAGAAACACTGGGATTACAAGCATGGGTCAGGTGCCAGGCTCAATATTCTTAATAGTTATCAAGTTCATTAGAAACAACAAAAAGGAATTCAAAAGTAAAAGTCAAAGGTGAAAGAAGATTAAGGAAATGTCCTGTCTAAAAACAGTTTTACATTCTAAATTGGGTTCTGGAATGGAAAAGGACATTTAGTAGAACAACTGAAAAGATATGAATAGACTATAGTCATTAATGCTATAATGATGTGAATCATTGAATTCTGACATAATTGGTTGTATAAATGTAACTGTGGGGGATGGTTACTAATGGTTGCTGCAATGAGAGACTGTGCTCTGTATTATTTGCAACTATTTTATGAATCTAAATTTACTTAGAAATAAAGCACATGTGCTTAACCTTTCATGGACTCACCGGATTATCTCTTCCACAAAAGCATCTACATTGGTTTTCTTTTTGCTGTAACTGTTTATCACAAATTTTGTGGTTTAAAACAACAAAACTGCTATTTAAGTTCTAGATATTAGAAATCTAACATGGGACTTACTGGACTAAAGGCAAAGTCTTGCAGGCCTGACTCACCCTGTGTTCTCAAGAGGTGAGAATCCTTCCTTGGCCCTTTCTGGCTTGCAGCTCTGTCCTCTACCCTCATATCTAGTCCAGCACCTTTAAGTCATTCTCTTCTATCTGCTGTCATCTACACACTTCCTGCTCTGACTTTGTTTTCCTGCATCCCTCCTGTAAGGACCCTTGAAATTGCAGGGAAATCCTGGGAAATAATCCAGGGTAATCTTCCTGTCTCAGATCCTTAATCCTATACTCAAAATTCCCTTTGCTGAATAAACATCTTCAAAGGTCCTGGGGCTTAGGTGACAATATGAGGGGACCATTGTCTAAACTGCCTCAACATTTACTAAAACACAAAGATTTTGTGCACTTGAAAATACTTAAATTTTTAGCACTTGAAAATACTTAAAATTTTAAGAATGTGAAAGTACTGAAAATCTTCAGATGACTTTCACCAATATGTAAAAATTGCTACCAAGTTTTTTGGAGGATTATGAGGACATAACCCAGAGATTCTTTACCACTGAGCCACATCCTCAGCTCTTTTCATCTTTTGCTTTGAGACAGGTCTCACTAAGTTGCCTAGGGCCTCACTAAGTTGCTCAAGCTGTCCTGGAACCTCAATCCTCCTTCCTCAGCCTCTGGAGTCACTGGGATTACGTGTGTAGGTTACTACACCGGGCTGCTTCCACATTTTTAAGTGCTAAATGTCTGAAGGATTGAGTACATAAATCTTAAAGTAATTTAAACTGTCTTAATTTCAAGGTGTTATTTATTGGCCAGAATAAACCATTCATTGGAAAAAGGATGGATTGTATAGAGGAAAACGAGGGGTGGGGAGAGGGTGGGGAAGGAAAGATAATAGAATGAGACAAACATCATTCCCCTATGTACATGTAAGAATATGCAAATTTTATGATTCTACTTTGTGTACAAGAAACCAGAAAAACGATAGTTGCACTCCATTTGTGTACAATGAACCAAAAAACAAAAAAGAATAAACCATTCATTATTATGTCGGCATGCATGCTTAGTCTTTCTTGTACTTTCCTGGTTATTCCTTCATTTTGAAAGCAACTCCTACTTCACAGATGTATGACATCATTCAGAAATATTTATTGTGTCTCTATTACTTGATGGACATTTTAAATGCTATGGAGATGGTATAAACAAAATAGATATGTACACATATTTATATATGACACATGTACATATATGTATTTATAACACAACATAGATAACTACCAGTATTTAAAATAGTTATAAGTGTTATCAAAGTGAACAAGGATAATAAAGAATGACTCCAGGAAGGAAAGGGCCTATTTTAAGTGTCTTGAATCTTAAGGAATCAGCCACATAAACATACAAACATTTGGAAGAAAATAAGCCCAGGCAAAAAGGAAAAACATTGTTTTAGATTTGATTCAATGTTTTTAGGTAGCTCAGAAAAGTTCAAACCAGACAAAGGATAAAAGAGCACTATGGAAAATACTTGATGTAGGAAGAGTGAATTGGTAGAATTTGGAAGACCTTATAAGCAATGAAAATTATTTTGGGATTTTTGTCTAGGTTCAGTTAGAATTCATTTACATTTAAGTGTAGTACTGATATAAATTCATTCAGGTTGTTTTGAGAAAACTATTGGACTAAAAAGATGATGAGATAAAAAACAGCTGTTGAAAAAAATCAGGTATGATTAGGGACAAGCAGAAGCACCCATCCTATAGATCCTGCATACGTGTAATAATGTAATTCTATCTCTGAGAATAGGTTATGTAAAATCAGTTATTAATATCTCCCACTTGAGCTATCTCACAAATCCCCCAAGAACAATTTGCATTTCCATTCAAGCTCCCATTACATTTTTTTATAAATATCATACACATATATAATTTGTTAAATATGTTTATGTATTCATCAACCAAATGAAACTTCAGGCTTACTCTAAATAGGATTACTTATTGAAAGCAACTTATAACTTTTAAGTTGTGGGGTTGGTTCTGCTCTTTATGTCCTCAATTCAAGTGAAAGTAGAGGAGACACATCTCAGGTTTTGTAAATTTTTTATGAGGAATATGGGTAAGAATTGTTAGATTAATTAAGCATCATGGATGAGACAGAGTAAAAAATAAAATAGTTTTATCCTTGACATTCCAAAAGGTTAATTCAATTCACTAGTAAAATTTGGTGTTTTACATTTACTATCCTTATTTTTGAAAACAAAAGCTGAAAATTACTAGGGGTATGTATGTGTGTGTGTGTGTGTGTGTAAAGATAGAAAAGTCAAATATATATTGATAAATAATAAATTGATTCAAATTTTTGTACATTTGCCCAGAGTGTGCTGTGAATACTATATTCAAACTCAGTTGATTCAATTTAAAAATATATTATATAAAATATCTTCATATTAATCCTACTATTCTCTACTTGGTGATATTTTGGCATATGATCATGAACAATTATTTTTTTGTATACTAATTGAAGGAAGTATTGATTCAAGTGAAAAGCGAGCCTATATAGGAAAAAACAAATAAATGAAAACACCATATTTCCAAAATTCTCACATTAAATGAATAGAATAAAGAATGAATCTGTAACTGTGAAAATATTGAAGGTTTCGCTGAAATGACATGTCTTGTGAAAGTGAGAGAATTGACAATATTTTCAATTACTTTTCACAGCAAGAATCCTTGGGCAAATCTATATCATTGGGTTCATATGCTAAGTTTGGTGTTCTTGCTGTTATATAGTACTCTGCTTCAGAAAACATTCAGATTTGTTCCTTAAAACCCGTTAGATAGACACATGTTGAATCCCTGAGCTTTTGCTAATGCAAGAATAAAATATTCACCAATGATATACTGGCAGAATTATTACCACATCACAGATCTATGTAAACCTACAAAAACAAGATCATCAGCTGGTTACAACTTTTCATACATATCCTATAACAATAAATTCAGGGGGTCTTAAATTCTAGTACACAAATGAAAGCATTTATTTATTTGTGCTCAATAAATAAAATTAAATGGGGGAATGAGTCAATGAAACTAATTATAAACAGAACAGATAGGTTTGATGATGTCACGAGCACAC
Organism: Glaucomys volans; assembly: GCA_020662805.1. Taxonomy (NCBI): domain Eukaryota; kingdom Metazoa; phylum Chordata; class Mammalia; order Rodentia; family Sciuridae; genus Glaucomys; species Glaucomys volans. The sequence goes on from JAJEJO010000180.1 coordinate 170,952, forward strand.
TAAAGTTACTTTGCTATTACCCTGTTGGTAACCCTAATACCCTAGTATTTCAGATCCTGGGTGCTTTAGTAATCCTTCTACTGCTATGACTAAATTACCAAGCAGAACAAATTTAGAGGAGGAAAAATTTATTTGGGGAAAAAGGTTTCAGAGGTCTCAATCCATAGACAGCTGGTTCCATTCCTTGGGGCTGGAGATGAAGCTGAATATCATGGTGGAAGAGAGTGGCAGAGGCAAGATGCTCACATGATGATCAGAACTGGAAACATCACATGACCCCCCCAAACACGTGTTATAAAGTGAGTTTTCTCATCTCATATAATTGACTTATTATAACTTGTCTATTTTTCTGAGACTCCGATTTTTTGTGCTAATTTCCTCTTATTTTCCAGATTTATTTTTGATTGACAAAAATTGCATGTATTACGGTGTGTAACATGATATTTTGATCTGTGTAATGTTGTGTCATGACTACACAAATAAGCTAGTTAACATATTTATCACCCCACATGATTATCATTTGTGTATGGATGAGATCTACTATCTGAGCAAATTTTAAGTATTCAATTACTTTTTATGAACTAGAGTCTCCCAGTCAAACATGAGGTGTCCAATGCATATTCACCTTAAAGCTGAACCTTTGCATCTTCTGATCTATCCTGCTACACTTTCCTATGGTGGTTCTGGCATCTCTGCTACTGTCATTGCAGACTATCACTTTTACCCCATTTCTAAGCTCCTAAGAACAATCAAACAGCATATTACAACTGTCACTGGGGCCCTTGCCATGTCTTAGGGACTGTAGGTTTGCAGACTTCCCTACACAAGGTGATAGTGTACCTTTCTTTTTCTGACACCCACTGGATCCACTTCAAGCATGATCACCAGCACATGATAGTCAGGTACCAGCACCATTTACACCATTTATACCACTGGCACACTCCCAGGGGATCCCAGGTATTCAGGTATTTTATCAAAGCCGGAAGGAGTGAGTACACACCCCACAGAGGGAAAGCATTTTTTGTGAGTCACTGTCCTCACTTGAGTGCCACCTTTTCTTATAACCTGTCTCCTAACCAGGGAAGGCTACTACTTATGAAGACCCAGGTGGTGCAGGAGAAGTAAGTTTCAAGGTTATCAAGTGTATCTACTGAAGTATTCTCATTCCAAATCGAAGTCCCCTTCCCCTTCCTGGACAGAACCCTGATTTTAAAGTCCAAGATTTCCTGAAGGTTGGTCGTTCTCAGAATTAAGTGCTCAGCCTCACACACAACCATGTCTATTTTCTAATTGTAAAACGAGGGTATAACTGCTTCAGAACTGCTGAGAAGGCCCTGTGATTCTCACGTTTGATTTACATTGGTCATTTTGTAAATCAAGCTTATTATTTCCACTTTTAAATAAATCAACCATGCATAGAAATAGTCACCTAGATCTATAGTTGTTATTTCTCCCATACTTCTCAAATTCCTGAGTCTGGCACTTGGATCCCATCCCAATTTGAACAAGTAACAATCTTTGGAGTCACACTGCCGTGGTTCCAGGGACTTCTGTAGTTTCACCACCATCAGAGATGTGGTGCTCCTTATGATCATCCCACCAGTGATTGAAATCCCAGTTCTGAATCAGCTTCCTGGGCCACTCACAGCAGCAAAGTACATCAGGCTCTCCATCAATAGTGGTAGGGTAATTCCTACTTGGGTGATCCACTGGGGAGCATTCTAAAGAGAAATGAAACATGAGACACAGATTAGGGAAGTAAAAGAAAGGTAAGCAAAGTGTGGTTTCAGCTGACTTCAGTGTGATCCAAACAGAAGACACAAATGACCCTGCAGAGTTAGTCCTATCTTCTAGCCTGTGTGTCCTTGTGCAGCAGAAGTGGGTGGCTTCCCGTGAGTGAGGTGGCTCCCTTTGCCTGAAGACAATTTTCTGGAAAAGGAACTGCTCTTAAAAGGCAACACTAATAGGATAAAGGCCAGTGAGGGGGAACTTGGTGGGCACGACCAGACTCCGCTCTAAGGAGTGCAGTACCCTGCAACTTCTATAGCACTCTGGAGGCCAATTCCTTTAAGACATGGATGTCACTCGAACATTAACTGGACATATACAATGAGATGAGTTCTGTGCTACATCCTGTCTTGCATACGCAGCATAGTGCTCCATTCTCAAACCAGTTGAAAGCTAGAACAAAAGACTAGACATGCCCTCCAGTTATTAAAATGTAGGGCAGAATGTAGAAATTGCCTTAGATCAGAGGCAAAGTGAGATTAGATAAAAGAAACGTTTATTTTAGAAAAATACTCTAGTGAGCTCATGAAATAACAAAATATTTTGTAGTTATTGTGAATTAGAAAAACAAACCTGCTGTCATTCATTCTGAAATTAATAAAGTTTTATGATATATCTATTCAACTAAATTCTACAATTATTCACTTAGCACTGGGCTCTGTGGATATAGAAGAACACCAGAGAAGCCATTGCCCCTAACCTCTTGAAGTTTAGGATAGTATCAAAATTCTATTTGGGAAGAGCACCCCCATCCTTGGTAACTGAGGCCTGAGGATGTAGCTCAGTGTTGGAGCATTTGCCTAGCATGTGTGAAGCTCTGGATTGAATCCCTAACAACACAAGCATGTATGTACATGTTCACACACACACACACACACACAAAGCAATTTCATATGGAATTAACCAAAAAATAAAAACTAAGTAACTTATTAACAAAATATTTTAACTGACATTTTAACAGAAAATTCTTCCTTTCTAATAAAGAAGTGTAGCAATTCTTTCAGTTTAAGTTATGAGAATGGCTAAGAAGTTTCCAAAAACTGGAATTCCTTGTATGCATTCTACCAATTTTATGTTAAACAGTATCAAGATATATCATCAGTTTTCCAGAATGCCAAATTTCAGTGGCATTCCACCATGAATCTAGGCTTGTGTTTGTGCTATTGGCAAAGTATAGGCATTAGGAAGGTATTTGGTTCAAGAAAAAACAAAACAAAAAAACAATGATAATCTAATAATGCCTAAGATGATTTGGAGGAAGAGAGCTCTTAGCACAATTTGTGCAATGATACTGATGTTTATTTTCATTTGAAATGATCATCACAACTTTTGAGGCTCCTCTTCACTCAGTAGCTCTATAAAAAGCACATATGTATATTATGGTACTTGTTTCATAAAGCTAAATAGAACATTAAAAGTATGTTCTCTTCTCCAAGTTCATATAAATATTTGATGTTAATTGAAAAGTCAGTTGAGATCATATAATTTCCACCTCAAAGCTTTTTACAAGAACTACATCCTCATCTTTGAGTTCTCAGGACCATCTCAGAATTGGTATTTTTAATTATTGTTCAAGCAATAGGTTATTTTCTCTTCCAAATATCTCATCAACTTGTGTTGAAAGGTGTCAATTCAGAAGTATATCAGAGTTTTGATTGAAGTCAGTCTCCATTTCATGTTTGCATTTGAATTTGGGGCTGTCAGGAGTGATAAAGAGTGATGAATGTGACATTGTCATGTTGAAAGATCATTAAATGTCACTCAGTGTCCTGGCAGCAAGATGGCTGGCAGAAAGTCAATGATGCGAACTTGGTGTGGAGTGTGGCGGGCAGAGATGGATCTGGGGCAGCACAGAGTCATGCAAGCTGTGAGCAATCAATCAATCATTTCATTCAAAGGAAGAGTGAAATGAGACTTGGTGACCAAGCTGTATGCACACCCACAGCGTTGGACATCTAGCTTGTAAGTGTTTTGATTTACACTTAGAAACATCTAGTTACCAGCAGCTAGAATAATAGACTGGGAAAGCTGCATTTCTGTTCAGTTTCTTTGACTGCTTCCTTGAATTAGGGTGCTTTTTATGCACCTTATGTTTTTAAGTCTTAAACAACTTTCCTAGCTTCAGAGCAAAGATGGCCTAAAGTGGCTCTGGTATACAGTCAACTTAATAGTGGCACAATTTATATACCCTGATAAAGAAAGCCCTAAATCTGCATGGCAATGCTACCTCACACCTTCAGAAGCTTTTCTACAATTTTCACATAATTTATTTAGCTTTCTACTTTACTTGCCCTTCTTCCGTTTCTATGAATTGGTTCCCTAAAGTTCTTAAATATAAATTGTACTTTAAAGAGTATAGAAATGCCTTCCTAATATTAATATTTATTTTCAAAAAGCTTTTAAATCCATCACACAAAATATGGAGTACTTTTTATATGTTTATCCAGTAATTTGCTCCATTTGTGTTTTCAATGTAAGCTAGAAAATGAAAGTATTGCTACTGACTACTACCAGGTATCCTAAGATTGATAAATCTGTTTAATCTAGTTTGCTTCCATTTGATGGAAATGGAGAGTATAAAACATTCCAAGCAAGAAGAGAAGCAGCAGGGATGATGGCAGCAGAAGGCTGCATTAGTGAGTTCTCTCAGTATGCAAGTTTGACTCAGGGTGTTTTAGAATGAGCTATGAATTTGTCGATAAAAGTGTACTGAGAACAATATTATCTATTTCAAGTCATAACCGCACTTTAAAACCTTTACTAGACTGTACAAGTAGCAGCTATTCTAAATCAAATTCTGATAGCTATTTTCAGAGATAGAATTAGAAACCGTTTTTGCCCTAAAATTTATGTCAATGAAATTCAGATAATTTTATCAGTGTTCATTCAGCCATGTCCAGGGTAACATAACCACTAAGTCTCTTTGGGAGAATTATCAATAAAGATGAAAACAACTGAATGGCTATCTTAGCTTAATGTCACTAGCAATTAAAATTATCTGATCAAATTTCCATATTCTAATTCATGAGCAACAAGTGTTGTTTTTACTAAAACTAAGACTCTCATCTGATTTCCCTACAGAAATAGTACAGCATCTCTAGGTATCGTCTTATCATCCAGGTTTCTTAGAGGCTCTATTTCTGTTTGCAAATCAATAAATGGTATCCTGATGAATTTTAAATGAATGGCTTAGCCGAATATGCCTATTTCAATAAAAATTATCCAAATAGGCCATACTGTTTGGACATCTACCTGCATTGAATCCAGATTCTCATTCTTATAATATCATGTTGTTAAAGTCTCTCCTCCTATCAAGTGCAAGAAACACTCCTTGACCCCTTATCCCTTTGCTCACTCATCAATATAGAGACACTTCTTTTTTTCTCTCTTTTCTTATGTCCTTCTTATTGCCTCTCTCCTGGATCATTTTCTTGCTGTCTTATTTTCCAAATAAGAAACATAAAATTTCTATTTACTCTCTGTCACATCTAGCAACTGCATCTTCTTTCTTACTTCTCCTAAGAATTGGATTTCTCAAGTTTTTTCAGAGATCTTCAGTTCCCCTTCACTCCTATTATTCACTTTATTCTTTTTTAATTTCAAGCATCGCATGCATATCTTTTAAAATGTCAAAGTATATGATCAGTTACAAGAAAACAAACTGGTACTCCCAAGCCCTGACTGAAAGTTTCTTGTACTACATAAGTGCTTTTTGGGACTTCCTATTGCACCTAGTCCCATTCTAGTTAGAGAGCAACCAATACCCTCAATTTTATTTTGATCTTTATATAATTCACTAATATAGTTGTTTTGATTGCTTTGAAATCCATATAAAATGTTTCATCTTACATGTAGTATTCTGTGGTTTGTGTCTGTTATTTAAAATTTTGTAATGAGATTCATCCATGAAAATGTGCTTAGCTATAGGCTGTTTATTTTTGCTGTTTATTGAATGCACCTTTGTTTGAACATAGCATGGCTTGGCCTTTTGGTGGAAGATGCAGCATCAAAAGATGCAAAGTATGTTGCACCCCTCTCATAAGAGATAAAATTCTGTGTTCTCTCCTATTCACCAGTGGAGATTTATGTGGTCTTTGGTGGGTAGTATCTGACAGAAATGATGCTTTGTTACTTCCAAGGTTAGGTAATTTGAGACTAGACTTCTTCCTTGCTCACTGGGACTCTTACTCTTATTAAGGAAACAAACAACCAAGTTTTTAAAACATGGGCAAAAGATATGATCCAAGACACTTCACTAAAGAAGATATATGAATATGTGGATGGTTAAAACAGAGGGCCTGAATAGACGCTCAGCATCATTACACTTTACAGAAATAGAAACAAAAACCATCATGAGACATTAATTCATGTTCACTAAAATAGATACAAATGCATAATAATAACAGATGCTTATCCCCATCTATTTCTGAGGATGCAGAGCAAGTAGAACTCTCACTCTGAAAAACACGTTTGGTGGTTTCTTAGAGTTAAATGTACAATTAATACAGGACATGACATTCAGATTCCTGGGTACTTACTCTGAAAATTAAAATTTATGTTCACATATGAAAAAAAAATATATAAGAAGTCCAACTAACCTGAAGATACCAGGATGGAAAATAAACCAACAGACACTCTGATCAACAGTCCCAAGTCTTCCATTATCTCCACCAAAGTACTAAGTATATGAGCAAATACATAATGAATCCTCTAGTCCAGCTCCTCCACCATCTGAATGCCACAAATCACCTCTGTTAATGTTGTGTGGAAAAAGATCATTTGTGGAAGTCTCACTGAACTATCTCATACCAAAATCACAAGGTGAACAACATTACTTATGATTTATGGAACTAATTTTGGAATTATTTGTCTCATGACAAAAAATAAATGGAATGGAATTTTGCACCTAGAAGTGAGATGATGCTAGAACAAACCCTAAAATGCATGCATTTGTTATGGGACGTGGTGTCAGTCAGGACCCAGTGGGACTCTTATTGGGAATCTCTAATAAAGGAAGGATAAAAAGCACTGGAGGGTAGATAATAGGCAGGACTTATTGTGTAGGAGTGGAAGATAAAGAATATTCCATATGAATGTGATGATCTAATACAGAACTAGATTCTGGACTGAGTGCTGAAGCTGACCCTTGCCTTCTTCCACTTGTTTACCATAAGAAAAAAGATGGATGAATGAAAGAGCTAACTTTAAGGAGGATTTAGTGTTTTATTATTATTATTATTATTATTATTTCGTATAGGGACTGGAACACAGGGACACTCAGCCACTGAACCACATCTCCAGGCTTTTTTATATTTTATTTTGAGACAGGATCTCTCACTAAGTTGCTTAGGGCCTCATTAACTTGTTGAGGCTGGCTTTGTACTTTTGATCCTCCTGCCTCAGCCTCTCCAGCTGCTAGGATTATAGGCATGCCTGGCTCTAATTTTAGTTTTTTAATAGAATTTTGGTGAAATGTTAAAAGGCAAGGACAATTTTTCCAGTCAGAAAAGGTCCTCAAAAAAAGTCAAAGTCAGAGGAAAAAAATAAATCCAGTTCACTATCAGGTTGTTGTCTTAGTGTAAAGATGAAGCCAAACTGGTGACTATAATCAGTTTTTTAAGACCATAGGAAGATTTAAGCTGATACTTCATAGACCCTTTCAGATAGACAACAACCAGATGAGGATCTTGAGCTATGCCCCATAGAACCTTTCTGTTAAATGAAAGGACTTCTACAAACCTTACAGGCAATTTTCCACTGCCACTTTGTAAAATGCCCATGGTATAGAAAAGCTTATCTTAAAGAGATGTATGGATATGTCCTTCAGTTAGTGGACTAGGTTATAATTGGATATAGAAAACCCATGATTTTTATAAGTATAAGAGAAGTTTGTGCTGAAAGGGATGGAGTCAATATTTACACTCTCACACTTCTATGGACAGAAAGCAGATTAAGGAAGACTCTCAGCTGAAAACACAGCCTCGGTCTCACATTGGTCAGGATGAATGACACACTACAGAGGATGAATTTCCCAGAGAGAAAAGTCAAGAGCCTTGAAAATCCATTCCCAGGAAGTTAGTAGGAGCCCTATTTCAGGATCTGCAACACGTACTCAGCCCTTTCTTCAGGATAGCTATGACCCAGGAATCTCTGGCTGTCCCTATTTCCTCTATTTTTAAGGAGGGGCTCTATTGAGATGACCCTGTGTCTGGACACCATAGGTTTTTAGATATGCATAAGTCAGATAGCTTGCCCTTTAGTCTACAATTCATCAGCTCCGAGGAACTAACTGAGAGGACCCTCATCTGTACGTGGATTTTATTTAGATAAGGAGATTCTAAATCACAAGGTTCAGGCTTATGCCTTAGTGGGATGTGACTTCTGACATTTGGGGCAGTGATGATGTCATTATGCACTTGGGAATAGTTGAAAGCTATTGTTAGAGGTATACTTTGTGGTATGTAACCACAATTTTTAACATTTTTCCCATTGAGATGTATATTTTGGGGGGATTCTCAGAGTTTTTTTTCTTTTTTTTTCTGGTCACCTCTTGCTTTGTCATTTTTTCACTTGAGAAACCATCCCTTGATCCCTTTTCTGGGTCCATCCCATCCTGACTTTCCTCTTTACTTGTGACAGCACTGCTCCTCTAATTGTTCACCACCATTCATGTATCTCCATCTGACATTAAACTCATATAGTCTGTTTTTTAATTGTGTTTTAGGTGGGACAATAAATTCAGCTCACAAGTTGGAAAAAAAAATAGAGGTATAGTCAGTTACCCACCGACTTTTGAATAGGTGCAGGATTGTGACAGTTTCAATTTTGAGGGTAAGGCAGAAATATTTTTGAAGTTACATTGCACAAAGTCACACAACTTTCAGCTTTTCTAATTAAACCCTTTCTCTTGGAGTCCTGGCCCACACATAAGAAGTTTGAACAACACTTTTAGGATACTTGTTGCACTGCTCTTTCATCACTGTGACCAAAATATCTGACAAAAACAACGTGAGTAAGGAGAGGTTTATTTTGGTCCAGCGTTTTAGAAGTTTCAGTTCATGGTTGGCTGGCTCCATTGCTCCAGGCCTGAGGCAAGGCAAAACATCATGGTATAGCAGCATGACAGGGGAGAGTTGCTCAGTTCATGGTAGCCGGGAAGCAGAGAGTGAGAGAGAGGAAGGGGCAGGGACAAGATATACTCCCCAAGGGCATGCCTCTGTAACCAGCTTCTTCCAACCACACCCCACCTGGCTGCTTAGCACCAGCTCCCAGTCGTGCATTCGATCTTAATGGACTGATGAGGTCAGAGCATCTATGACCCAATGATCTCCCAAAAGCCTTGCCTCTGGATCTTGCTGTACTGGGGACCAAGCCTTCAACACATGAGATCTTAAAGAAAATTCCAGATCCAAGCCACAAGAGCCAGCATGGTGGCATAGCATCATGCAGGTGCTCTGTCCAAACCAGTGGAGACCAGTCATCCCACTTCCCCATCAGAATATCATAGTGAAGACTTCCTGGGTCCTGAGGACCACACATTCCACCACCTGAAGAACATCTGGGAAAAAGTGAACCACCAAGTTGAGCTTTGTTTGAATTCCTGATCACAAAATAATAAGGTGTAGCAAAAAGCTTTTTGTTTTAAGCTACTAGGTTTTGTGAGCATGCGTGGTGCAGCAATGCTAACTGAAGCCATGGAAATTTAGATTGTTTTAATTTGGGGTTGATACTTGGCGACTATTCTTGTATACATTTCCAGAGAAGTTTGTGCAATACTTTTTCCATGTCCATCTTTTGTAATGTCTGAAGTTTTCTTGTATCTCTATAATCTTTTTATGGACTCTGATTCTCATAGTTTTAAATACATCTATAAGAAAATTATATAAAAATATGTATCATCAATCCTAACTTATCCTCCAAAGTACAGACATATGTATTTGTCTGTTTAACTTCTTTGTTTGAATGTTTATGCATACAAATGAATATGAAATTGGTACTACTGATTCTTTTTGAACTCTCATTCTTTATTTTTAACTCTCAATCATACTCCATTAAAAACCTACTTAATCTTTTTCAAAGAAGTTATAAATATCTGGCATTATATGATCTGTTTATTTATTTATTCATATGTTTATTATCTGTCTCCGCCTGATAAAATATAATTTTACCAAGGATAAGTACTTTCTTGTTGTCATTTGTCATGCTATTCTAAAGACAGGAGGAATGCAGTGTGTATTTGTCAGTGTTTAATGAAAAATACTGGATAAATGCATAACTGAGCATCTTTCGCCATCACCTACTGCCCTGTCTAGAGATTCTGTCAGTCACTCTGTAATGGCTGTCCTTTTCTTTCACATTGTCTTGTTTCAAGTCTTCACTATATTTGTGAGTGTAGCATCCAGGGTTTTTCCAAAAGTTTTTGTTTTGCCTCTTTCCATTTTTTCCCCTTAAAATGCATATTACTCAAAGATATTTACAGGCCCAAAGTCAAATCATACAATATCTATGCTTGTGATATTTCATTTTGATAAATATGAAAATTCCCAAGCATAATTTAAAAGATTTGCTTGATTTCTTCTTTCCAGACTTCAGGTTCCATTCCAACTTCCACTTCAAATTGTTTTTCTTTTTCCTAAAAAATGTTTACCTAAGTGTGACCATGAGTTCACCTGGAATTAAAGAATGTCTGTCACTCATTCTTAGTACAGTACAGTGTTTTGCATGTAGTGGATGCTCAATAAGGGGCAGATGTATAAATGCATTGATTAAGGAATTCATCAAATTAAATCAAATAAACATGTATATAAAAGGATAAATCCACAATGAAGATGTGCAATGTTTTTCTCCCTAAAAAACTACATGAAATATATGCAAGTAGAAGGAATACTACAGAAATAGATAGGAAGCTTTAAAAACAGAATATGTTTTAAACAAAGTTTGAATATGTTTAAATAACTTCTCGTAATTACTAACCTTCTACGTACTTAGGTTTTTGTGTTATCTTTCTATACTGAATCAGGTTGACTTTCCCACTATCATACTGTTTCAGTAAAGATCTAAATATTAAGGTAGTATGAAAATCCATGAAGATTTGGAAATTTTCTTGATAATTACATATATTTTATTGCTCTGATATCTTATTGTATTCCATTTAAAGACATTTTATGTGTTAAATGTCCAAACTTTATTTTATGGTCACAAAACTGCAATAAGGATAGTCAGGTATTCATCCATCCACTTGTGGTTATTCGTTCAGTATTTAATGTGTAGCCAGTACAGTAGGTAAGAGGACCAGAAGGCATCATGGTCATGGCACAAGGTCAGTGAGGAGATCACCACTTACTAAACAATACATGCAATTCTATAAACTGAACTTAAGTAGGAGGAAGAAAAATTGCAGGTATCAATTAATGTGCACTGTGAAAAATTAACCCAAATCTGCGGGCTCCATGTGGACACAGCATTTAACCCAAGGCCTGTAACATACACCTGCATTAGACAGGTAAGTGGGGACCAGGGGTGGTGTTCCAGGAAAGCCTAAGCTCAGTACATGAGGCGTTTTCTGCAAATGCCCCACTTTTTCATGTCTTTGAATCATAAACAGGTTCTTAAAGATAATTTGCTATTTATTGTTGCTCGTGTTGTTCATGAGGACATTCTTCTGTATGTCGTTGCAAAATAAATTCCATAAGTGGATAACTTTCTTATTATATTATGCTGCCTTCTACGACACAGGATATTTATAATGTTCTTGTTTCTATTGCTAAGAAAGATTTTTAGGAAATTATGATTTTACTTCTACTGATTTTTAAGTGAAGATTGTAGCTCTGCCTCCCAGTGACTGACTACATTGCTCATCTGGGTCCTTCTTTCTTTCCTGTTGAATAGGTAGCATCCCTGAATAGTTAGCATACTGCTCCCTAAGAACATAACTGGTTTTCCTCAGTAGGACCATGTGCTGTGGGTGTAAAACATACATAAATAATGTAAAAGAAAATTCACAAAAAGAACTGCTTGTTCAGCCTGTCTTTCCTTAGTCTAATGAAAGCTGTCAAATAACCATCCTGTTTGCTTCAGATTTATTTTATTTATTTATTTATTTATTTATTTATTTATTTTTTTGCCATTCTTTCTGCATCAAAGTATGTGCAGGAACTTCTACTTTCCTTTCTCAATACTAAGTTCTTCTTAATATCAACTTTCCTTTATATTTTCCTTTCTATTGACATGTACATTAGTTTTATGCTCCAGTTTATCTGGTATAGCTTAATTTTCAGAATGTCTCATTAATTCTTTGCTATTACGAAGATGATAATATGTGAATATACTATATGAGACGTCTCAGTAAATCCATGATATTTTGTTTGGTTTAAATTGGAGTACTACATATTCATCAATTTTAGATGTATTTTTAAAAGGTGATAACTGTACCTAATACCCACCTTAAAAGACTATATAATTAAGAGCAACCTAGCCTGGTCATTTTAATTTCTTTCCTGAATCATCTGCTGAATGATAAGTTGTTTTTAAAAATTGATAGATGGCAATCTCATCCGCAAAAGTTTTGAGAGGCAGATGGAATTTGAAAAAGATTGCAGGCTTTATTGGTATAAACATATACGTTGAGTTCGGAGTTCTACCATTTACTCAATAACCTTGGTGGTGCCTCCGCTTATTTTCTGTTATTTAATTTGCTGTTATTTGCTGTCTTCTAATGATTTTTGGTGATAACTTTGTATCTTTCCTTCTGCCATACTTTAAAATTTCATCAATACTGCTACTAAAATTTTATAAAATATTGTTCAGCATGAGTCAGGATTCTCTGTTGTCTGAGATCTTCCTTAATCTCTTTTAAAATACTTATTCAGAAGATCACCAGTACAAATGCTTTTTATTTTTCTATTACATGTATAGACCAATTGTTTTTAAGAAGTGTCAGTAATTAAGCAAAGACTTCACCATACTATTAAACCTCATCTTTCTCTTCTTTCTTCTCTCCTTCTACCTGTGTGTCTACACACATGACTATCCAAAAAGCTGTGTAGAATCAACCACCTTCTGTCAGGCAATTGTGCTAGTTCTTAAGTATGTTGAGATGAATGAAATTGAATTCTAACCATCATGTGGTTTATAGCTCAAGAGAGAAAAGATGCATAAGTGAATAAATGAAACAGGAACACACATGTATATATGCAAGTATATACATGAAAACCAATGGTGTTAGATGATTTGAAACAACTATTGAATAAGACATGGAAAGCATATTCCAGGCAGAAGGAGCGAAATAATCATATGGAAAATGGTGTTTTGATACTGTTTCAGCAACTGTGTTAGTGACAGTGTAAGGAAAAGAACATGTGCAAGGTGGCATCCATGTCACAGTGACTATTTCATGTCTAGGAAGTATTATTTTATAAGAGGAGAGGGCAAGTCTTTGAAGAATTTGAATTTGAGATAGAGAAAGATCAGATACAGATTTCAGATCAATTTTTTTTCCCCTTCCTAAAAATATCACATTCCATGTCCACTTTTTCTGGTCTGCTTTGTCGTCTGTTTTTATCATGGTGTCATTGAATAATGACATAGTCACTTACGTAGGGGTGATTTTGTTCCACGAGTTTGGCTTCAAGTTTGTCTTTAGTCTCCTATAATTTCTTTCAATTTTTTTTTTTTTTTTTTTTTTGTGGTGCTGGGGATGGAACCCAGGGCCTTGTGCTTGTGAGACAAGCATTCTACCAACTGAGCTATATCCCCAGCCCTCAAATTGTTTTATTCCTAAAAGGAAAGCTTGTTTGTCTTCCCATGACAACCCTTTGAATAAAAACATAAATACGTTTTAATTAGTTTTTCTTTGATGATTAAAATTTTCTTATTATTTAAATTTTCAATCTGTTATTATGCATAGTCTTTCTCTCTTTCTCTCTCTCTCTCTCTCTCTCCTTACCCTTCCACTTTGAAGTCTCCTTTGAATTTATCTCACTGACCGATGCTAAACAATACTTTGTCTCACAGCAACATTTTGAAGTTTCAAACATTTGAGATAAATACAGTTTTCACTGGGTTTGCTGTTTTAAAAATGATTTAATGTGTTATGTCGATTGTATTCAACAGAAATTTCCAACCAACCCAAATTTTGAATTTTATTTTACAATAGTATATCCACCTCTAAAAATTAAATGCCTTGACAAAGAAAGTTTCCTAAATTAAAAACAAATATTGCACAATATAATTAATGACAAGCAATGCCATTTAAATTGTCATTTAAATTTTCATAAATAATATATGCATAATACCCTCAGATTCAATTGGTAGTATTAACTAGACCACATATATATAGAGAAAATGGCTTCTGAGATGTGCTTTTATTCTACAACAAGCCAGAGTACTTAAATTAGATTTGATTTTTTTTTGTAATTAGACACTTAAGTTGTATTTCTTTTAAACGTTATTTCTTGACAAAAGGATTTACCACCATAAGTAAACATTACAAAGCAGAATTCTAGTGTCACTTCCGTGTTCCTGAGTATAAGAAACATATTGTGGCAAAAATAATAGTTTTAAAAATCTTTACCTACATCATGTTCAAGTAACCAGAAAAGAACATTCTTCATCACATACAAAATTCTTAAGCTATGTGAAATTAGAGAAGCGCTTTAATCATGTTGTACAAATAAATTGATTTAGGTATTTTAACAGACATATCCTTTGATACCTTGAGGCTATGGAAACAAGGTAAACAAATGTGAATGCATAATTAGTGTAGCACATTTAGAACAAGATCAGTGCTGCTCATGAAAATCATTATCTTTCCTTTTTCATCATGTCATGTATATTACGAACCTGAAAAAAATTACTTAGCCATCACAGTTTGCAACTTGTTTCATGTCTTTAAAGATCTCAAGTTCTGATAGAAAATGATCAAACAGGAACATAAGTCACTAATTATACTGTGATTGAGGAGATTGCATTTTTCATAAGAAGTGTACACAACAAGTACTATAGGTATTAAAGGAAAAAAAGTATGTCTGAAAAAATAAAAAATTATGTATGAAATCTTGAATGAAATGTTTTTGTTTTGTTTTGTTTTGTTTCGTTTTGTTCTTCTTAAATCTGGAATCTGAAGGTTGAACACAATTTGGGATGAAGTATTAGAAAAAGAAGTCCAGGAGCAAAGATACAAAAGTTACACATTTAATATTTACTATACTTCTTTGTTAGGTGACTGGTTAACTACTGCTGCTGAGAAAACTTTAATGACTTAAAACATATCAATTATAATTTTGTTCATGATTCTGTAATGAGTCCTAGATCTGCTTCGAATACCTGATCCTCTCCATGTCATATCAGAACTGCAGAAGTGTGGCTTGAAGGCTGGGACCTGAAACTGTTCTGATATCCTGTTCATTTACATGTGCAGTATCTGATATCGTTTCTTAACTTAAACCTCAGCCTGGAGATCTATAAATGGTCTTTCCATGTGACTGCATGGCTTCTCAGAGCATGGAAGCTGCCTGGGTTCTTAAAGCAGCTGAAGAGACAAGTGTAATGGTTTGAATAGGAGGTGTTGTCCCCCGAAATCCTATGAATGCAGGAAAGTTTGGGGATAAAATTATTGAATTCTGAGAGTTGTAGTTCCATTAATCCTCCTAGTTTGAAGAGACTGAGTGGTAACTCTAGTCAGGTGAGGCACGAATGAAAGGGTTGTGTCACTGGGGGTGTGCCCTGTGCCCTGGGAGGGTTCATCTTCCCTGTGGCCTCTTCCCTCCTCTCTCTGATTTCTAACCACAGTGAGCCTCTTTCCTTCACTGTGCCCTTCAGACATAATGTGCAGCCTCAGCATGTTCCCAGAGCCAAAGACTTGCCTGTCTATTAACTGACACAACTGAATCCATGAGCTCCAAGTTAACTTTTCCTACTCTGAGTCATTTTTGTCAAATATTTTAGTTATACCGACAAGTTGACTAACACAGAAATTGATACTGAGAAGTGGGTTTGTTTCTGTGACTAATCTGACCATGTGGTTTAGAAGTCCGAACATGTTTTGCAGAAAAAATTGAAGAAAATTGAAACTTCAGGCTAGAGAAATGTTAGAATTTTGGTACCAGAGCTTAATGGGTGATTCTGGTGAGAGTTTGGAAGACTGATCACTAATAAGAATGTAGACTCTGCTCATGAGGTTTCAGAGAGAAATTAGTACTCTATGGGGGATTGAACTGGAAGCCACACATTTCATATTCTTGTTTAAATGTTGCCTGTGTTCACAAAATTTTTATGAGGGTGAATTGAAAGGTGATGGACAAATTAATCTGCTGAAGAAAATTTTAACACAGCACAGCTTTTAGGCAGTGGTATGGATTTTACTGGCTGTCGTTAGCTAGGTTTTCTGTGAGAATCAGAAACAGAATGCAGAGCCGAAGGATTTTAAAAAATTGTTGACCCGAAAAGTATATTTCAAACTGGGTCCAAGGAAAGTGTGATAGTTCAATAGATTATAGTAATTTTAGAGATGCTAAGTACTTTGCACAGAAACAATAGGAAGGATGGCTTAAAGACATCTCCAGATATTGCATATATTGACCACATTCATTGCAAGGTCAAGGATATAGAAGGGAAAATTTCTTTGAGAGGAGATCATGGGGGCATCCTATACAAATAGGTGCCTAGGAAATTGTTTCACAATGCTGAACCATGCAAGCAATCAGAAGTCAATGCTGTCATAATTCCAGGAGTTACAGGTATTGCTCAAGCTGGCATCAGACCTTTGCATCCTTCATATGGTGCTGGTTCTGCAAGAATGCAGGACTCTGAATTCAGGGAACATGGTGGCTGCCACTGAGATTTCAGTGGGAGGTCAGGCAAAGTGTGGCAGGGTTGTGTATTTCCCCAGATTGGCCAATGCATAAAGCTGTGAAGGTGAAGCCAAAGCTGGAATGGAAGTTCTAGGAATTAAGGGGTGCCAGTAAAGTGTTACCTCTGCCAAGAAAAGCTGCTAGTTGTAGATAGAGAGCCCTTGTGTGCTATAAACAACAAGGGCAAAAGGGGAGGGAGGCAAGAACCCTTGGATATCACATCTCACTACCATGTGTCCCAAATATTGAAGGTTGAGCTACTAAAAATGTTTGATTTGTTGGATTTAGTTCTTGCTTCAATCCCTTCCTTTCATTCTGTGTACGTGTTCCTCCCTTCTGGAAGGGGAACACTTACTAAGTGCCACTGTACATTGGATCCGTATGCTATGGTCTAGATATTAGGTGTTCGCCAAAGGCTCATGTCTGAGACAATACTAGAATACTTAGAGGTGAAATTATTGAGTTAACCTAATAAGTTCATTAGTCCCTTGATACGGAATAACTGGGTGATGACATTAGACAGGTAGGGTATGGCTGGAAGAGATGAGTCACTGCGTTTGGGATAGACATTTTGTGAGCTGAGTTTAGTCTCTCTCTGCTTTCTGGTGCCATATTCCTAGCTATTTTCCTTTACTACGCTTTTATGCCATGATGTTCGGCTTCGCCTTCAGCCCTGAAGATGGGAGCCAGCCATCTGTGGACTGAGACCTCTGAAACCATGAGGCCCCTAAGAAACTCTTCCTCCTATAATTGTTTTGTCAGGTCTTTTGTTCACAACAGTGAAAAGTTGACTAAAAAACTGTGTAACTTACTTTTGTTTGTTACAGAGGCTCACGGCCAAGAGATTGCCTTGGAGTCTCAGAGGAGATTTTTGTCTTGATTTTTGGGTAATGCCAGAACTTTGAAGAATATGGATCTCTTGGAGATGAGATAAATGCATTTTGTATTGTGAGATGAACAAAAGCTTTTGGCAACTATGGTCTGGATATGAGCTGTCTCCCAATAATTCCTGGGTTAATGCAGGAATGTTGAGATGGGAATGAATGGATGAGAGAGGCATAATCTAATCGTCCATCCTAGTTTAAATGGACAGACTGGATGGTAACTTTAGGCAACTGGGTCAAGGCTGAAGGTGCTGGGTAATTGGTACCCTGCTTCATTATGTGCCCAGAGAATTGAACTCAGTCTTCTGTGAACTAAGACATCTGAAACTGTGACCCCAAATAAACATTTTCTCCTCTACTTGGTTCTTAACAGGTATTCTGCTCACAAAAATGCAAAACTGATATCACAACACAGTGTACATGCATGCATCTTTGAGACACAAGGTAATAGGTCACACAGCATCACTTCTGTCATATACTTATCTGTATGAACTTCAAAGCCATCACAACCCTCCTCCCAAGTTGCAGGCCCAATTAAAGAGAACAGTGTCAATGTCCCATTGTACAAGGAGCATGTTGGCTGGGATATTTCGTGGCAATCATCTTTGAAAAACAGAATCAGTGGCAATGAAATATAGTTAATGTAACTTCCACATCAAAGAGTGGAAATATGAGTCATTAACTATGAAGTCAAATAACAAAAGTTCAGAGAAATGAGATGAAAAGTGTCCCAAAGTCCTCAAGCTTGGAAGAATAGACACAGTATTTGGAACATTAATGTATATAAAACAATACCATTTGTAGAGATTGTGGAGAGTTGGATATTCTCATCTAATAATTTTTATGCATGCATGTTATGGTGAAAATGAAAGCATTTTGATGATAAGATGCTAGCAAGCTACCACTTAGGAGGATGTGTACCATAGTCAAGAGTTTCTTAAAGATTGTGCAATATTATAATGTGCTGGAAGGGTGTTACAGGAAGGATGAAAAGAGCATCACGGAGGATTTCTGAGAGTGAAATGTATGATCTAAGAATTTTTCTAAAATATTAATTGAACAGGATTTTCTTCATGACTATATTTTATTGATTGCATTGGTAAAAGAAACATTAATGTCTGATTAAGATTTGGGGATGAAAATAAGGAAGCAGGAAATAGACTAAAAGTGAACTTAAAATCGTCAAAAATATTATGTGAGAATCTCATTTTGAATCAGAGAAAGTCGCTGAATCAAGTTAAAATTTTCCTGTGTATTATCAGGGTTATCACTCTTACGGGATAAAGATGTGAGAGTGAACATTAAATTTATAAATTTTTTGAAGTGTTTGTCTAAAATACATGTCATGAAATAAGTCCAAATAACCAGAGGCAGGATATTAGGAAATTTTGACCACATTTTCTTTGATTACTGATGAAAGACTCCTGTATATGAAAGAAAAGCTTTTAAACAGTAGCAACTTGAGCCATGTATGTATGATCTTTGAAAGGATAAAAGTAATACAGAAAAGAAGAAACAAATAAGTGAAAATCATGTGAAAATATAAAACCACAGCACTTAAAACCTCACTAGGCAATTGTCCAAACATCACATGTGTTATGAGCTGGATACGAGACATCCCCTAAAAAGTTTCTTTGCTACATTCAGAGGTGAAATTACTGGATTTGGAAACTGCATGGCAACTGTAGGCAGGTGGTACATGGCTGGAGGAGGTGGGTCACTAAGGGTGTGCTCTGGAAGAGAGCATCTTCCCTGTGATCTCCCCTCCCTCCCAATGCTGGTTGCTTCCTGACCAGTATGAGGAGAACAGTGGATCTCTACCTTCCCCTTCAGCCATGATGTGCTGCCTCACCTTGGCCCAAGAGCAAAGCACTGATCCTCTATGAACTGAGACCTCTGAACCATGAACCTCAATAAATGTTCCCTCCTCTGAGTTGTTCTTATTAGATATTTTGGTCCCAGTGATGCAAACCTGACTAAAACAACAGGCAATAGTTTTTCAGTAGGTAGGTAGGTAGGGTAGGTAAGTAGATAGGTAAATAGATGATTAATAGATAGATAGATAGATAGATAGATAGAAATTTCATCTGGAGTGTAGTGACAGCTCACATATTCTCAAGACGAGTATCTATACACCTACATTTATATACTGAAATATGATGTGAACGCCAAAGCCTTTGTGTTGCTACATTTATGAAACTAAGACATAGCGTCTCAGATGAGAGTTGGTATTGGAAAAGAAATTTAAATCATGTTCCAAAATGAATAAATTACAAATTATTATAAATAAATTATGAATTAAATTATATGAATATAAATTATAAATTAAATTGTTGTTTAATTACATTGAGATAAAAGTTATATTGCAAAGTGGGTAGGGCATTATTTTGTGGGTATAAGGAAAAAAGTGATAAAACCATGAAAATACAAAGGTGTTTCTATGGCACATGAAAAGAGGCAAAAATAATTTCAGCATGTTTGTGGAAATTATTATCATTCATTCATACAGTAGCTGGTACCAGTAGATTGACTCAGGGTGAAGATCTCTAGTCTCATTGTTTTTTCTTGACAGTTGTCTTGAGTTTGTCCCTGCTCCAGGGAGTTACCTTCCCCAACATTTTCTGGGTAACTTAGGACATGCTATGCAGACATGATGAGTCCCCCAAAGCTCCTCTGTTAAATGATTAGATGACGGAAGCTGTAACCTAATTGGCAGCTTCATCCATTGGATGGATTAATAACTTCAATGGACTGACTGGTTGGATGCTGTGGTCAGTGGGGTGTGACAGGAGGAGGTGAGTCCCTGGGGATGCCCTGAGGATTACATATTTTGTCCCTGGCTCCTCTCAGTGTGTGTCCCATCTGCCACGTGTCCTTTCTCCATGATGTTCTGCCTTAGAGGCAGGGAACCGGCAAACCATGGGCTGAACCTTTGAAACTTTTCCTCCACTAAGATGCTCTTTGCAGGTATTTTGGTAACAGTCAGGAAAAGCTGACTAACACAGGACACTATCAGCCCAGGATCCTTTTAATCTAAGTTCACAGTGTATGGGAATTTTACTCCCCAGGCCATATATGTTCATCTGGAAATGCATTTGAGAGTCAGTTTTTTGCCCATAATTTGGAAGGTTTTATTAATTTCAAAGTATAGTTATCATTATTAATTATATCTATTATTGATATCTATCTTTTCTTGTGCTGCTTCGCTCAGTTCCAGGGGAAGATTTCTACAAAAGGGGGCTCTGGAGGTGAATTTATCTCTGCTTTACTTCACCTCAGCAGGTACCCGTCATATGCTGGATTAATATAGGGAGGATTTCCTGTGTGTTTCCCCACTGCATTAGGCCCTAGAGTTTAGACACAGGAACTAAATTCTGTTGCCTCAACAGTCATATCTTCCATGAATGCAAATACTTGTAGGATCAGTTATTTTGTTTACATGCCATCCTGGGGTTTCTCTCAGAATTCATCTTCACAATTTCCTATTAGGCTATTATTTAAAAAAAATACATATTTTTAATTTTATTTTTATTTTTTATTTTTACAGACTTCATTTTGATTCATTGTACACATATGGGATACATATTTTCATTTCTATGGTTGTGCATGACATACATTCATACCATACTTGTTAATCGTACATGTGCATAGGATAATGATGTCTGTCTCATACACCTTTTTTAAAACCCCCCCTTTCCCCTCTCATTTCTCTCTTTGTAATCTAAAATTCCTCCACTCTTCTCTCACCCCCAACCCTGCAACCCAATTCTATATCATCATCCACTGGGAGAACATTGGGCTGTTGTTTTTTGGGGATTGGCTTATTTCACTTAGCATGATAATCTCCAATTCCATCCATTTATCTGCAAACTCATAATATTATTTTTCTTTATGGCTGAATAGTATTCCATTGTATATATATTCCACAGCTTCTTTATTCATTCATCTGTCAAAGGGCATCTGGGTTGGTTCCACAGTGTAGCTATTGTGAATTGAGCTGCTATAAACACTGGTGTGGCTGTGTCACTGTAGTGTGCTTATTTTAAGTCCTTTGGGGATAAACCAAGGAGTGGAATAACTGGGTCAAAAGGTTTGGGTCAAAAATATATACCTCCAGTTATTTTTATTATTTTCTTTCTAATATTTGTTTCTGAAAAATAGAACTTGATCCAATTGTTTAAAGAACAAGTCCTCATCTCTGAATCTCCTAGTACTTTGTAGAGTACTTGACACAATTGAACACTTCCAATTGAGAAGCCAAATTGTTAACAAATGGTTATCTCAATCACTTTTGAGCCTCAGTCACAAATTATAAATAAAGTTAGTCTAGAATTCTGAAAATAAATACATTTTAGAAAACAAGCAGGTCTTCCTCTTGTGAAATTTTTAAAAATGAGGCTTCTGATAACTTTCAGAAGAGTTCTTGTATGGCTAAATCTTGCCAGCCTGAAGCGTTCTAAACCTAACTTGCCTGACTCCCACTAATGTATACCCACTGGAATTTAAATGTCACGTACCATAACTGAGTTAATGGAGTTTATTATTTATATGTGGAAAAAAATCCTAGTTTAAACTCTATGAAGTGATTTCTGTAATGGGGCCAAAAATTGGCCTTCATGGTAAAGCTGGATAAAAGCATATTGGATCTTAATGTCAGTTCTCCCAATGGACTGTTCCTGGAGCTAAAGAAGGCATTTCATTTTGGCACTCTGGTTCAGTTGTCATTTGTATAAATGAATAAAAACAGACAATTCGTAGGTTGTTATGAGACATAGGATTTAAATGTTTGCATTAGGAGTATTCTATGAATACTGTGATTCTATTAAAAGTTTAAAGAACTTTTACTGAAAACTGACAGAAACTAACATAAAATACAGCAAATACTGAATTTCAGCAGATTGTGACAACATGGATTCTCACTGGGAATTTGTGACTCTCCGCTAAATGCACAGGTATCTTTCCACTTGTGGTGAACATACCTCTGGGCCATCCCTGTAGGTGGTGTCCTTATGAAGGTCGTTCTCTGTGTACCTGTAACCTGCCCCCAACCAGAGCAATGTGGCACTCCCCTTATTAGGTGACAGTTTATAGCAAAATTGAAAGGATATTGCAGATCTAATTAAAATCCCTAATTGATTGATTTTAAGGTAATCAAAAGAGCAATAGGTCGAGAATATTGTGGGCAGAGATTCACAGCATCAGAGACATTCTCCTGTTTGCCTTGTTAAAGCAAAACTGCTGGGCTATGACAAGGGTCACTTAGCTTGAAGTGGAAGTTGATTCCAGGAGCAGAGGACTTGGGCCCACTACTCCAACAGGTAAGCATGTTAGGGCCTGAGCAGTTCCTCTGATGCCATGAAGTTCTTGACTACGTATGAGCAGGATATGTCTATTGGAATCAGTGGCTGATATTGTAATGATTTAAAGGAAGGGAAGAGTTCACAGTTGAGATGGTTAGAGTGGGGTGCCAGGTGCTCACCTCCACAGGCACTGTGCTATCACATACTCTTGTCATGCCTATTCTGGGAGGTCCCCCATTTTTAGAAAGGTGTGACTAACAGTACATGCCAAGGAAGTGTTCAGGAGCTCATACTTCCTGTTGCTGTGATCTTCCTGCCTTCTGCTTTCTAAGACCATGTGTTTTGACGCCCATAGTTTTATGATTTGCTTCAATACCATCACAGTAAAATTTATGACAAAGTTTAATTAAAAGTAATAGGTGGACTGGGGATATAGCTCAGCTGGTAGAGTGCTTGCCTTGCAAGCACAAGGCCCTGGGTTTAATTCCCAGGACCAAAAAAAAAAAAAAAAAGTTGTAGGCACAGTTCATATTTACACAGATAATTTGTCATAATTTGAATGTGCATATCATGTATTATTAATCTTAATTTTCAATGGTGTTTAAAAATTCACACAATAGCATTCATGTATCTAAAGGAAATGTTTGTATGAAAAATGGTGGAATGAGACAGACATCATTACCCTATGTACATGTATGATTAACAAGAATGATATGAATATACATCATGCACAACATAGAAATGAAAATTTGTACCCCATATATGTACAGTGAATCAAAATGAAATCTGTAAAAATAAAAAAAAACCCTAAAAATTACAAAAATAAAGGAAATGCTTGCTAAGACTACACTCCATTTATGTATGATCTATCAAAATGTATAAATCCATTCTACTCTCAGGTACAACAAATTAGAATAAATAAAAAAATTAAATTAGAAAAAGAATGTTATGAATTCTAGCAAATTACTGATTGCTATTTACTGATACTGAACTGAATGATTGTACCAAGATACAAACAAATTAAACTTCAGTATCTATGTTAAGCCCTCTGTTTTCTAAGTTGTTTTTATTGTATTTTGTTTTGTTCTGTTTTTGCAGTAGCAGGAATTGAACCAATGGGCAATTGATACTCAGCTACATCTCCAGGCCTTTTTATTTATTCAATTTTGAAACAGGATCTGGCTAAGTTGCTATGGCTGGCCTCAAACTTGTGGTCCTCCTGCCTGAGCTTCCCAAGTTCATGGGGTTACAGGTGTGGGCCACCATACCCAGCCTGAGTCTATTTTAAAGTAAACAAATCAGGCTGTCATTGAAAATAATTCTGCTTAAATGACAGTTTACAGTAGGATTAGAAATAGGGTCTATTTCAGGATATTATTGTATGACTTTTTTCTGAGTGTTCTTGTTTTGGATATTTGGTATAGAAATCAATATGCTCAGTTCTTTAAAAATTTTCTAAAGAAAGAGATCAAAGTATAGTCACCATTTTATTTATGTATTTTGAGTGGGCTTTACTTTGATGTGTTTTCATATATATTTGATGTGAAATTTATTATTAATTCATTTTGTCCAAAAGCCATATGTCCTTTATATAAACTTAATTTTAACATATTGTTCCTAATAGACTTATTCTTAATCGATAAAACTACCTATTTGTAGGTCATGTGAACTTTGTAAGTGCTTAATTTTACAATGCTGCTTCTAGTGGAAACATTCTCAACTGAGAAACATATTTATGTATCTGAAGCATTAAATAGTTCTAATGTTTTAAAAATTATCCATGTTCCTCTAAACAATTTTATATGTGTCTCTTATGAGGATAACATCTTTTCCTGGTTATTAATTGTATTTGTTTGTCTAAATAACATTAGTTTTTAACTTTGTGATATTTTGATTTGCCTTTATCTCAGCCTCTTTTCCCAGCTCTGAAGAAGCCTTGAAAACCCAGCCTCACAACCATAGTAGCCATCATGATAATTCGGGCACACTCACCTATAACTTCTGCATGTGAGAAGTGTCAAAACTCACTTCAAATATGAAAGTCAACTTCTCATGAGAATGTGCTTAAATTACCTGCATTGCTAAAGATAATGCTGATGATGTTACATAGTTTAAGTGCAAAACAGAATCTTTGGTAAGACAAGTTCAATTCATATAATCTAAAACACCAAATATTAATTTGTGCTGAAAAACACATATTTATGTATTGGTGGATTAAGTCAGCCTATAAGCATGTAATTGTAAAATTAGATGATCAGTTTATTATGTTGGCGTCCTGCTGACTGAAGTACAAATTCATTATATTAATTATGTTGCTATTTTATTTTTTATGAGTATGTGATAGTTCACTGAATATAGCTAAGAGTTTGAAAAAAGAGAATGCTAGAAGAAAGAAGAAATGAAATAATATTAATATGAAATTGCCATTTTCTAGACCTGGTACAAAATTCAGATTCATTTCAGCGTAGAAATTAGTAGTTGTAAAGTAAACCTCTTGTGGCCCAACTAATCTTTTAAAATTTAAATTGAAAAAAGATTGACGAATCTAACCAAACCAACACTTTCCTTCAGAAGCAGTAGTTGGAATGAATTAAGGTAAAATAAATAAATAAATAAAATAAAAAAGGTGAACGAGTCAAGGAAACTAACTACAAACAGAACAGATAAGTTTGATGATGTAAAGAGCCCACTAAGCTTACTTTGCCATTACCCTTTTGATTTGTATTTCAGAACTAGGTGCTTTAATAATCCTTCTACTGCTGTGACTAAAGTACCAAGCAGAACAATTTTAGAGGAGGAAAAGATTATTTGGGAGTTCAAGTTTTCAAAGGTCTCAATCCAGAGACATCTGGTTCCATTCCTTGGGGTTGGAGATGAAGCTGAACATCATGGCAGAAGAGTGTGGCAGAGGGAAGATGCTCACATGATGATCAGGAAGCAGAGAGAGACTTCACTCACCAGAAACAAAATATATATTCCAAAGGCATGCCCCAATGCCATCTCCTTCAGTCACAAGCTATACACTGTCAGGTATCACTCAGTTAATTCCATCAGGGAATTGATTTCACTGATTGGGTTAAGACTCTCATCACCCAATCATTTCTCCACTGACCTTCTTGCATTATCTCACACAGGAGATTTTTGGGGACACTGTACATTCAAACCACAACACCAGGTATGAGATTTTAAAAATTCACTTAAGATGTTTTTGTTTAGAAAATGACCACAGAGGCAGTATAAAAGTTGTGGCTCTGCCTTCACAGAACATGTAATTAGGGATGAAAAGAGGCACATAGACAATGAAGTTATGAGGGGTTCTGAACAATCTGGCAATGCCAGATGCTCACTTAAGCACTGAAGGTTTGGGATATGCAGGGCAGCATAGATGGAGTCTGGGTATCTGAGAAACAGAGAGAACATTAGCCTAAGTGGGCAGGGTCAACAATGAGTTCTTGAGAGCTGAGAATAATCATCAAGACTTTTATTTTTTTAAAAAATAGTTTCAAATAGTTTAAAAAGAGACTGAGGACTTTATTCTTGTTCATAATTTATTTTAGATAAGATCTTTGTTTTATTCTGACTTTTAATCTACAACTAATTTGAAATTTTATGATTTATAATAGGAATTTTGAATTAATGCACATGGATAAAATGTAAGCAAAATATTAAGTGCCATTCTATGAATTCAATTACAAATTAGCTGATATTTATTTTATAAGATCCTATTTACGCTGTAGTAGGTATATTCATCCAAATGCATAAAACAGTTGTTGGAATTGAAGAAACATGTCTAATACTTAAAATCAATACAGAGTTACTTTAGTGTGGATCTGTTTTATTGTTAAAAATTAATCCTAATTATAGTAATAAAAGACATTTAGCTGACATTTTCACCTAATTTTTTATTGAACAAAGATATACATGTACACAAGTCTTTTTATGGAGAAAAATGTCTTAGTGAATTATAATTGTGTTAAACTTTCATATACCCAGAAATGTCAAGCCAATAGGAATACTATTACTATGTTTTTCTCTTTTTTTAAAAAAGGCAGATGCTAATTAAAAGTATGGCAGCTGGACTATAATTCCAAGCTTTGAAAATAGATGCACTTTTCCTCTCTAATATGCTACTTACTAATGAATACTACGTAAATTTTCTTAGCTAAATTTAAGATGCTTTTATTCAATGAATTATTAATAATGGAAATTATAAAAGTGAAAATTTCAAGTATAATATTTTTGAATTATTAAAGGTGGAAATTAAATTCTTATTAAATATTCACAGTTAAATTATTAAAATTTTGCTTAATTGGACATCTAATCAAGCTCCAATTCTAAATAAACACAGATATGTTTATTTTGGAGTTTCTATATCAGGTATAGATTAAGGCCAGTCTGGCTACTGTCCATTCATTTATAAGGGATGTGTTGCAATCCTTCCAAGACTCACAAGATAGATAAGCTGAACATGTTTAACTTCCTTCCCTTTTGCAAACAATTCATATGTGGACCTTTCTAAATGAGTAGGCTTTTAAAAGACTTCCACTCTGAAATATGTAATGAAAATTTTCTTTGAAATTTCATTGCTAATAAATGATGACTGAGGGTCAGACCAAAATGTAAGGGAAATTAAATTAGCATAAACATTGCTTGAGTCATAATGTTGGACAACACTGGGTGACTTTAGGACAGTAGGGAATTCTGATTAATGTTTTAAGGTGTGAATAGGAGGTAGCTTTAAAAAATGTTCACTGGGAGGGTGAAAACAAAGAGAAGTTCCTGTGTAGATAGTGAGAACTATTTTAGGTTCAAGTTGTTGATGAGAAATAGCATCTACAGTTGGCCAGAGGATGAGTTTTGTCTTTTTATTTTGCTTGATGAGAAAGACTTTAAAAAGTATATTTTTTTGGAACCAGGGATTGAACTCAGGGGCACTTGTCCACTAAGCCACATCCACAGCCCTATTTTGTATTTTTACTTAGAGCCAGGGTCTCACTGAGTTGCTTAGCACCTTGCCCTTGCTGAGGCTGGCTTTGAACTCAAGATCCTCCTTCCTCAGTCTCCCGAGCAGCTGGGATCACAGGCATGGGCCACCACACCCAGCTAAAAAAGTACTTTATAACTTGATAATTTTCACTGGAAAAACAGTTGAAATATTTCTGAATGATAAGGCATCTAAAAAGCATGTAGTCATATAAAATAGGATTACCAGAGACCTCTGATGTCCCCTGAAGGAATTGTTGTGCACAATCCATGAAATAAGGAAGAAGAAAACTTTCGATGAATAGCAATAGAGCTTGGCCTTGCATCACTGCTGCTGATATTTGGCTTCTGAATGTTCTAGATGGTTCCAGATGTAGGTGTTAATGCACCAGCCATACACTACTCTCCGTGGTTTCACCACTGTGTGTTATCTGGATCAGAGTCACGGTTCCATTTGACAGAGTCACAGTGATATAAATGAAATCTCAAACTCAGGGCCAAAGGTTTGTAACCTAAGTATGTCTTCAGTCATCCCTACATGTGTGAAACCTGGAAATTACCAGAATCAATCATCTCCTAAGCAAATTTCATCAGCCATTGTCATACATCATAGCTGTTCTCAGAATATGTGTGTGTGCATGTGTATCAAAATTCATACAGTAATCAATAGTGAATAATATAATTTAATAAAATGTCATGCAATAAAAAAGGTATATTATGAATATATATATTCTTACTACAATATATCATATTTGTAAAAAGGATAGTATGCTATATTATGAACTAAAACAATTTCAAATGATCAAATGAAATGAAAAGCTGCAGTCAGAATCTAAGCCTGATCAAAATCAAAGATCTAAAATTGTCCCTGAATTTTATTCTTTACAAAGGGCAGAGATGCAGCTTTCAAGAAGTGACAGGCCATGTTGGCTCAGGCCCCTATTTCTCAGGAGAGAGTCTATGCAGTTGAATCTCATGGGCAATTTTACCTTCACTCTTTTCAATAATTGGTGAGCCTAAGAAATGCCCAGCAAAAGTAAGAATGGAGTTTTGATTTGGAAGATTAAGCTGAAAGGAAAGAATGCAAAGTTTTACAGTTATTTCATCTCAATTCATGATTCTGAAAGAATCATAACAACAATAGTCACTTGTCCAGTTTGGATAAAATTCACATGTGTTAGCAGTGATTTAAAACACAATCAGTCATGCAAAACAGATAAAGTAGAAGTATTGCTAATATCCCTTGACTTCCCAAAGAAACAAGGTTTGTGTAAGTGGGAATTGTATTATTTTTGTTAATAGCTGTTTTGTTTGTAAAACATTTATCTAAAATCACCAAAGTGAGTAATTAGATGGAGAAAAAAAACTGAACTCCAAAACTAGGCATTCTTATTTTCTGTCAATTTTTTCCATGGCATATTAATACTAAAATGTATTATCAATGCTTTGGTACCACACTTATTATTTGCTAGTTAATAATGAAGTCCATATCCAAATTTCAGCCCGGATACTTACTTGGCAAAAGTGTCTCAAGCAAAATTTACACACATGTGCTAAAACTGCAAGACAAGAGATTTGAGGAAATACGTTCAAAATTCTTCAACAGTGTAAAATCTCTAACTTAACAGAAGAAGCACAAATATATAGAAGAGTTTATAATTTAATTTTGTTATTATTGAACCATATGGCAATCGTTTTTATTCAAAATTGTTTTTCTGATATTATTGCATCCCTTTGAGTTGAGAGACCATGGAATGGATTAGTTCAGGATGGAACTTAAACACAGAAAAGTTTTATTTGAAGATCAGCTTAAAGGCATCCCTGTAATGGTGTATTGAGCTCAAAGATGCACAGATATTTAAAATAAATGTCTTGTTGTAATGGTAAAAGTGACACAACATCTCATTTAAAATAATAGTTGCCTTCCAAAGCTGTCCGAAGCTCTTTTCACTTTTTTTGTCATATTTCCTATCTACCATAGACAAGAAGAGAAGATAAGTTTCAAGATAAGACTTAGAGTTTTCATGCCACCAGAATCAGGGAGGAGTTTTAAAATATTGGTGACTAGTTAAATGAGATTTCTCAAAATACAAAAGCAGTGTCTTCAAAGTAGGTCAAAAGTACTCTGCACTCCCAGATTTCCTGTCCCACTTTTCCCAGGCCTTCAGTGACACTGTTTGAACCAAGTTCAACTCTGAACATCTGCTTGTTTGCTTCACAAACATATATTTTACAATCAGACCAAATATTAATTCAAGAACAACAAAAACTAAAAATGAAACTTCTGAAATCTAATGGGAAGAAGATACCTCAGACAATTAAAATTCTCAATATACGGGTCAAAAGACATCATTTGAAAATTCCTTAGCAGCTCAAAGCAAGAAGGTAAATATTTAACAAGGTTATAATTGAATATTTAATTATTTTCAACATTTCCTGATCATTTTTACCATTTAAAATCTCATAATACAAAATCTCAAAATACAAAAAATTGTATCTGTTATTCCATTAGATCCAGTCATTTCTGCATGGAATAGCATATGAATACTAGCAAAATAGCGAAGTCAACTAAACGCATTTTGGAAGATTCAAAATCAAGACCTAGAGGCCAAGAAACACACTTCTTTCTCACACAGGAAGTTAATGGACTTGCAGGGTTGACTCTAGACAGTGTCGGAGTCTCTCTTTAAATGATGTGGATTTATTCTTTCCCACCAAGCAACAGATGGGTTAGATTTTCACATAACCCTTTGTGGACTATATATACTGACTTTCCATGACCAGACCAAAAAGGGGCAATAGGGGAGTTTGGAATCATCTTAGAAGTAACGGCAACGCAGCGAAAGAACAACTGTATTTTCTTCTCATTTTCTTGTTCTCAAAGGTTGGCCACGAATAGTTTTCAGGGCATCATATACTTTTGTATTCACTTTGACCAAATTATACCTAGAGATACGTTGGTGTTTTAGATGAAATTTACAAAATCAAATTTAAATAGCTAATTCCCTACAGAGAGACACTCTAATCCTAGACAGTTTTCACCAGAGTGAAGATAGATAGATGTAAGATCAGACTTTGCAACCTGATAGAGAGTAATATTGAAACTGGATTAAAATGGTTTAAAAGACATAATTAAAATTTAAGTAAATGAAGACATTGATATCTTTCTATAATATATCACATATTTTGTCATTTAGTCATTAGCAAACATCTTGAGGAATGTAATGAAGACTTGCATGTGTAAGGGAAGTGTAATGGTTAATTTGAATGGTTCACTGGATTGGATTAAGAGAAGCTGATGATTAAGAGGTCTCTGGGTGTGTTAATGAGGGTATGTCTAGGAATGATTGGCATGTGAGATAGTGAACTGAAGAGGAGACCCTCCCTAAGCATGGGCAGCACCGCCCAATAGGATGGTGGTTTGGATGGAATAAAAGCTGGAAGAACAAGGAAGCAGATGCAGATGCAAGCTCAAATTTTCTTGAACAGGTTCTTGATTGCTGCTTTGATCCTCTGAGGAAATCAGACTCTCCCTTCTTCACTCTTCCAAAGGAGACTCTGCCAGTGATTCTCCAGGAAGTTTCCAGAAGTCTTGGTCTCACACTAGGGTAGCACTGTTGATCCCTGTTCTGGGGCTTCCACATCTTGGACTACGTAGCTGCTGGTTCTTCAAGCTCTCCAGCCTGCAGAGGCCATTGTGGACTGTCCAGTTCTTGTCGTGTAAGCAAATCTAATAAATCCCCTTTATAATCATACTTCCTGTTGATTCTGTTCCTCTAGAGAACCCTAATACAGGAAATGAAGGATGCAGAGTGAGGTGGGCTGCTTCCATCACTCTCCACGTCACTTCATGCCTGCGATCTGGGTCTGGCTTCCCTTTCTGACACTTGCTGGTGGGGGTCAGTGCAGCTAGAGCACTGCACTGAGTGAGAGCAAAATCGTCCTTTCGTTCTATTGAGCTAAATCTTGAAATAATTTACAAAACAAGCAAAAAGTGATCTGCAAATGGCATCCAGGTTCACTCCTGTGCATGCATTTGTGTCTTCAGTTTCTTTACTCATAAGCTAAGATTAGACTCCTAAGATATTTTTGCACTAAAATGTTCTAAACATCTATGTTTCTAATGTGCCAACCTTCTGTTAATAACTGTTTAAAACCTCTTTACCTAAAGTGAAACACTATCTTTTGATAGTGAAAAAAGTAAAACAGAAATAAAAATGTGTATATCAACTATAGCTATATAAGAAGTTATAAAACATAAAATAGTGAATTTTTTAAATTCTAGAATATTTTTGAATAACTGTCAGAATGACTGGTACCTGAGGGAAATGAAATATCTATTTCTAAGATCAGGTCACTTACTTAAATTGTCTTATTTTATTACGGTGGTATATTTTCTACATCATTTTTGATGCCTTGTATCCATACAAAAGGCTTATAAGCAATATTCAATGGATCTAAGTTGAGTTGCATTAGAAAAGTTGAGGGATCACACCATATTGTCTAGAGAGGCCAAAAACACTGAAGACAACAGAAAAATATGATCCAGAAATAAATGCTAAAACAGCAATTTGTGCAATGTAGAACATTAACTAAAATCTTAAAACGGTTTATAATCCAGGTATGTATCAAACTGCAGATGTCGCGTAAAATATATTCACTGATGGAGATTATATGTCACACAGAAAGGTCTTTTAAGGAAACTTCCAAGGTGATGAGCCATAATAATAAATCAGCCAAATGATCCTCCTCTCTGGCTGATGAAAGGAAATTCTCCTTAAGATCAATCATCGTGAATAAGCTGACAATGAGGTAGCCTTGCTGCTGATCTTGTGCCAGGCTACCTGGAAGATTTCACACATCCTTGAAATGCAACTAGTGTAAAATTGCACACTCCTCCCATAGAAAAAGAGAGAAAAGCAAGAAAAGCAAGCATTTTGACCCAAGAAAAGAAAGAGCTTGAAGCTCTGCAAAGGAGATCTTTTAGTGTTTTATTGTTGTTTTGCTTTTGTCCATGTGTGGATGTAGGAGGGGTTTAGAGGCAGGAGAGAGAAGAGGGGTGTGCACAGGCACTGAGGCTGCACCTCCACCCTGCTCACCCTACCTCAACTCACCCACCAGAGTCACTGCACTCAGTCCCAAGAAGCTGGTTGCAACCATCTAACCCCCCTAAAATCTCCATCAACTACCCTCCTAGACACTGTTTAGAATGCAAAACATCTTTGTCAAGGCTGTGGAAATTGCCATGATTGAAGAAGTTCAGACCTTCCTCACAAACAGATTATGGCTCCTAAAACCCTTCCTCTGCATGGAAATTCTAGGGCATGAATACAGTCATGAATTAAATAGTGAATAGTTCAGCCAGGAATCCTCGTAATAGAAAATGGAGATTTTTGCAGGAATCATAGGAATTATTTACCCATAATTAAAACATGTGTTTACTCGAAGTATAGCAATCCATTCTGAATGATCATTGTTGGCTGTCAATTTAAAGAAAGTGCTCACACAGAGAGAGTTGCTGTGGTAACAGCCAGCAGAAGGAGAATCTATGAATAGAACCGTGGACAGGAAACCTGGGTTTTATTCCTGGATTTGCTACCAACTAGCTCTTGGTTTGGGGGTATTATTTATTCTTTTTTTTTTTTTTTTTTTTGCTTCAGATTTTACCTTGAAAGAAAAGTCTTGTCTTGATAAAACTTAAATATGCATCTTCCAACTTTGTATGACAAACTTTCCTATTTTCCCATTTATTGAAATGTGTTAGTTTTACCATAAGCCTTGCCAAAGAAAAATATCCTACAACAAAAAGTAGATAAATTTTTCTGATCCAGCTTAATGTCAACACTCTCTTAAACATCTGTAGTTTCTAGCTAATTGAATTTCAATTCTGTATTTTATTAAATAAATCATTGCCAAAAATTGTCAACCTCCTTATGAACTATCAACCATTGAGTCAGCATTATTTTCCATGCGTGTCTCAAGCAGTTTTTTTTTTTTTTAAATCAACATTTCCCAAATGCTTGCAAATTGTTTTCACATTTATTTTTTTAAAACTGGACACTGGATTAGAAAACATAGTGGTTATATTGTAAATATGTGAACACAAACCAATGTAGCTATTCTTTGCAAGATTTTTAGGCCAAAAATGCTACAGAGGAGACCTCCAAGTTTGTCACATTAATGATTTCATTATTGAATAAAACATGGAATATTTTCCAATATGTGATTTATTGAATGCCAAGCCTTTTATAATATTATAGGTCTTTTAATTTCCTTTCCTCATAATTGACATTACTTGAAATGAATCAAGAACAAGAAGATCATTGACACAGAAACCACTCATATGAAATGAAGAACAACTTCCTCTGTACAAATTGACTGACCACAGTTAGAAAAAAAGATAATGAAGCTCACTCCTCAGCCCTCTCTCCTCCCTATCCTGTCTGGTATTTGCCGGTCTCCTACCCAGGTTTTAGGTCATGATGAATGTTATTTTTTAACATTGTATCTCCTCTCTCTGAAAACCTTTTCCATAGTGAGGCAATCTTGCAATTTATTATTAAGATGTCATCAGGACATCTGAAGTGTGCCTCTGGAAAAAAAAAAAGTGTGCTCTCTATCACCTGGAAATCACCACTTCCGTTGATAGCAATCTCTCATTCTAGGAGGCAGAAGGATGGATGACCTTGTGGGACATTTCTTCTCCCCATTTTTAATGTCAACGTACTCTTTGGTTAAGGTGCAAAAGATATATCTGAGGGATTAGAGAGTCCAACATGTGTAGTTTATGTGGCATCACTACGCAGTTTGCTCTGGGGAGGACAAAAATCTGAAAGTGTGCTGTTGAGTCTTGTAATAGCCCCTTGATGGCTGGTGAGACAGTTATGGCGGACGGAGAAGCACAGAGGTTTGGTTATAAATCAGGCTCAAGTATTACAATAAAGTTTATGGAAGCGATATCAACAGTATATACTCTGTGTAGGAGAACTGTTTTGTCCTTTGTTGCCTTTCTTTTTTTCTTTGTATGGTAAAAATTCTTCTGAATTATGGGAGTTGGTTCCTCAGACTCTTAACCAGTGCCCTTGAAGAAGGAATAAGGATGTATTGGGTGAGACAGGCGAGAAAGGACAGCTGAGCTGTTTGACTCAGTCCTTGTGACCTGTCTCTTCCAGGTTGGTGTGCACCCACAAGGTCTGCTTTTCCTTATCTACAGTAAACAACTCTGAGTTGGTGCCTTATAGAGCCAAAGGTGTTTGCTTCTGTGCCTGTATGTCTCTCTCTCTCTCCCTCCCTCCCTCTCCCTCTCCTCTCCTCTCCTCTTCTCCTCTCTTCTCTCTCCCCCGTCCTTTCCTATGTGTTTAAAGAAGAGACGCAGATTGACATTTCCATTCACTTCAGATTCAAGACTCACTCTATACAGCAGCTTTATCTCTATATATTTCTTAAGTGTACAACATGAAACTATGCTTATCAGCATTAAAAAGGAAACAAAAAAATGGTAACATGCTTTCCATCCAAAGCCTATTTTGAAAAATATATGAAGTGATTAATTTATTGTAGAAGAAAGAAAAGGAAAAAAAAAAAAAACAAAGGAAATGGACAGAAAGGAACGGAGAGGAGAGGAGAGGGGAGGAGTAAGGTATGACTAGGAATGCTGAATCCTGTCAATCACCTCCATTTGACCATGGAATGCTTAGGTAAAGGAAACAGCATTCTAAGCTGTCTTAAGGCTGTATTGATCCTCATGTTCCAGAATCTCCCAAATTGACACGTGCTGTGGCTTGAATCCATGTTTTGAGTTTTACATTCCATTACCTCATCTCTCATACGGTCCATATCAGAACTCTGGCAATATTGTAACTGAAATGACCTAATTAGTATCATTTGAATCAGTGAAATAGAAGTTTCAATTGTGACCACATGCCTTGGTTAATGAGTTGACTAAATTGAAACAGCAATTTGATTCATTTATTTCATGCAAAAAATTATGCTAAGGATAGCTTATAAATAATTTTATGCTACATTGTCTAAACACTCTAAGTAACTACGAAGGGGCTTAAGTTTCACCTGACCTCTGATTTAGTGACAAAAGAAGGTGAGAATTTATCAGACTGCAAATAGCCTAAAAAGGCCCCAAAAAGAATAGATGCAAGAATCAGAACATTGTGACTGATGTTGGACTTAGACTGGAATAGCCAATGTATAGCCTGAAAAACTTTTGACAGCAGTTAGGTGCCAGCCATAGCCCCAGACCACTAAAAGACCCAGATAATTAGTCTTGTAGGAGTTCAAGTGCTATATTTTATATAAGAAAAACAATTATATCCACTTTGGTAGGAGTCTGAAATCTAGAATGCAATGGTAGACTGGACATGTAGATTTATACACCTGTGCCCAATCTAGAACAGTAGATGTGTTGCAATATATTGTATGTGGTGCATATCAGGTGGCATTGGTGACAATATGGGCCATGCAAGTTTAGTAATCATCTAGCT
Source organism: Glaucomys volans (assembly GCA_020662805.1). Lineage (NCBI taxonomy): Eukaryota > Metazoa > Chordata > Mammalia > Rodentia > Sciuridae > Glaucomys > Glaucomys volans. The sequence goes on from JAJEJO010000180.1 coordinate 207,251, forward strand.
GCAGTAGGATTCCTTAGAAAATAGGTTTGTATCAAAAGGATCTCAGGGATTGACAAAAGCATTTCATCAGAAGCTACAGTCCTTTCTAGTTTGGGAACACAAAGAGGTAGTTTTTTTTTTTTCTCTTTTTTCAATTTTTTTCTTTGTTCTTTTTAGTTATATATGACAGTAGAATGCATTTTGATGTATTATGTATACATGGAGCGCAACTTCTCATTCTGGTTCCCATTTCCCCTGCCTTCCCGTCATTCCCCTTTGTCTAATTCACAGTTCTTCTATTCTTCCCTATCCCCACCACCTTCTTGTGAGCTAGTATCCACATTTCAGAGAGAAAATTTGGTCTTTGGTTTTCTGTGATTGAAAATCAAAGGTCAAATTTTATATTGATATTCTCCAGTTCCATCCATTTACTGTCAAATACCATAATTTCATTCTTCTTTATGGCTGAGTAATATTCCATTGTGTGTGCGTGTATGATATATATCATATTTATATATAAAATATATATGGATAAAATATGATACATATAATATAAATGTTTCATGTTTTAAAATATATATCATGTTATATATATATATGTATATATATATATATATGTCTTTTTTATCCATTCACCTATTGAAGTGCAACCTAGATTGGTTCCATAGTTTAGCCATTGTGAATTGAGCTGCTATAAACATTGATGTGACTATGTCACTGTAGTATGCTGCATTTAACTCCTTAGTCTTTAACCTCCTGGTCTAGACTTTTCTAAGTGACAAACCAAATGACTAAAACTATTGATAACAAGCTAGGGGTCAGTCAGACTCTACAAGGTTCTTCAAGAAAAGTAGAAGCTGAAGCTGAGACAAGGATGAGTTCTGCTCACTGAGCAGAGTGACCAGGCTACCTTCTCTCCTGCTGGTGTTCTGTTTCCACACTGCAACAGTCCCTGAACTCCAACAGGTATCATCCTGGCTGAAACTTCGGTGAAACAGTCTCAGGCATTCACCTGAGGGTCCCAGTCGTCTGGTAGCTTTGCCTCAGGGAGTGCATTAGGAAATTCAACTTACTCCCAAAGGACATCATTGTTTTCCATATAAAGGCAGGATACCATTGGAATCAGTAAGGCTACATTATTTAAACATTTCATTTCCATTTTATACACAAATCTTGTTGATTCTTTTTAAACTTTTGTTGTTGTTATGAACTTGAGTTGACTCATCCTCACAATGCTTCAAGTCAGAGGGTTATCAGGTGTCCATGGGTCTGATGTTCTGTTTTGTGAAGACCCACTGCCAAGTTAATGGCTGCAGTTCCACATGGATGCACCTTGTAGCTGGGATACTAGCCCTGTGGGAGTTTCAGCTCACAACCTCTGGGAGCAACTTCAAAAGCAGCCTGACTCCCTTTGATAGAGATTCCAATAACCAAAACTGCCAGCCATAGAGGCTTGTGCCCCAAAACGTCCATTAGAATAACTGGGACCCCAAAGATGTTGATATCCTTTAAATGTGGCTTTTTCAATTTTACAATTTTCCTCTGCCACCTAAGGGTTGGCATATAACTCAAAAGTCTCTGTGATGCCTTCAGATGTACAAGGAACAACATGAGTGGCTCCCAACATATGGTGGCCGACTTATGATTTCTCAGCTTTATCCTGGTTTAAATGCAGTGTGCATTCTTTAGAAATGGTGCATCACGTCCTGAATGTTGACCTTCACCCAGGTTAATAACATGCCTCCTAATGCTCTTGTGAAGCTGTGCTGCAGCCGTGAGCAACAGCTCCTAGACTGGCATGTTCCCATGAGGGTGAACACAGTATGCTGTGTAAGGGTGCTAGAATGCTTGCTCAGCCCACTCAATGCCCAGAGCCACAAAACAGAACAACAACCAAACTAAAACCAAAACTATATGTTTTACAGTGCACTGTGTGGCTAAGTGAGGATGTTCAGTAGGCTAGGTTAGTAAACACAGTTCAACTTGGGATATTTTCAACTGAAAGATGTGTTTAGAGGGATGTGACCCCTTCAAAGCTAAAGGAGCATGTGTGCATTCAAATAACCAAAATCTTCCCAAACCAGTCACGTTGGCTACCATTTTGCAAACCCTGTCCAAATCCCATAAGCCACATTACTCCTGTCTCCTGAAAGAGTAAGAGTCTGACTTGGCTGTCTGAAGCAAAAGGAACCTTAATTTTTGAATTATTCCCCTACTTGAAGCTCCCAGTATAGTTATGGCAGATCCATTTGGCCTTGAGGGTCTGGGAGAGAGTGATCCTTCCCTCAGTTATCTTGCTCCTTTAAGCTGTTAAGTTTGAGGCAGCAGAATTGGTGGTGGTGGAAGGGGTCGCCGCACCAGGAACAAAACTTGGAACTCAGAATTTGTTTGGAGCACTGCAGGGATGGCTTTTATGAAATCAACTAATGTCTAGGAAGTTTCCACCAAAATTCCATGAAGTCCTGTATGTGGCATCAAGTTTACCATGACTGGTGGCACCGATTTCAGTTTTGGAAATTGACAGCTGAACAAACACCCACAGCCACTTCGCTTGCCAGAGGTTTCTGAGGTTTGCATCTGGTGCCAAATCACTTATGGGGTCCTCCTTAAACCAGGGTGTTTGCCGACCCATTGTCAAAACGTCATTCTGCAAGGGAAGGGTCAGGGGCTTTGCAGGATGTGAGGATGGGCATGGAGAATGTGTATGGAACTGCTTAGTCGCATCCTCATCCTCAGAGTATCACCTCGGGAGCACTTTGAACCTAACTTGGGGCAGTGAGATGCAAGGCTCTGGATAATGCCTCTCTGTGGTTTCCCACACAAGTTGTCTGTCTCTGAAATGGAGCCAGGACTCCTTTATGGCAGCCAGAATCCATGGCAAAACAAATAAAAGAACTAAAAAAACCAAACCACTCTAAAATCTAAAATCTTGCTGTCCTTACTAAATAGATGCACTCCTGGCCTGGGAGGACACAGGAGGAAGCCAGGGGTTAAAATGATGCAAATGTTGTCATTCTTTGTTTCCATCACCATGGCTTCAGTTCTGCTCCCCCAGCTACACAATGAGGTCTGCAGTTTTGAGAGGAGCCCTGAGCTTGGAGCAACCTGAACCTTTGATACTAAAGAGCATGCTAAGTGTAACTGCCCTGTGCTTGGGGAGAGATTCCATATAAGGATGGACTATGCTTGAAACATGCTAGAAAACACAGTTTGGGTCAGAAGTGGTGTTGCACATGTGTATTCCCAGCTACTTAGGAGGCTAAGGCAGGAGGATCACAAATTGAAGGCTAGTCGAAGAGAATTAGTGAGACCCTGTCTGAAAATGAGAAAAATAAATGATATAAATATATAAAAAGCACTGGGGATGTAACTCATTGGTAGAGTGTCCTGCATCCTCTCCCCTGTACCGCAGGAGCATAAAAAACAGTTTGGAACAAAGGCGGTCATTTTCTACTTACAGACATTCATAAACATGAGAGAACCATGAATTGTCTTATGATATGTATTTTATAGAAAAAATAATCTGAACTTAAGCAAGTATAGGTCCTAGGTCATTTGAGAGAAATTAATATGAGAACAAGGGAAATGAGAAATAGAAGACTCTTGAATGCCCATTGCATAGACACTGGTTTTTATATTTTTAAAGGCATTACAATTGTTCTATAACAAAATGTACTTTAACAAATAAAAAAAAAACGGTGTTTTGCCAAGAATAGAAGTTAACTAAAGTTTGTAATGATTTGTTGAACAAATACAAACCAAAAAAAAAATATGCATTGGAGAGAAAATTAAAATTCCAAAACTAGAAATTTCCATTTGCTGCTTAAAATGCCTGAAAGTAACAATAAGAATTCATTTCTCCAAACCATTTTTATTTTATTTTAGTTCAGAATTTGAAAATGTAGATTGCTATCACAGCAAGGGATTGCTCATGTGATACCAGGTAGATATGATAAAATCCATGTTATGAAAACTCTTGATTTTTGGCTTGAAAAGCAAAGTCTATGCAATTCAAGAGCAGTATGAAAATAAGATCTGAGCAGTACATTCTGTATACTGGGAAGCTGACAAGAATATTGGCTAAGTGTTAAGACAAAAGTATAATTTTTGAATTCCTGACTAAAGTAAACTCATGGCACATCTAAGGAATTTGAAAATGTCTCTAAATGTACCAGATAATTTTTATCATGTGTAACATCAGATGTTTTGAAATATAAACACATGTGTACACGTGTAATAAAAACAAATAGCAGTCAATTAAACAAACGATCTCTTGGGATGGGGATCTACCTCAGTGGAAGGCACTTGCCTATTATGTGCAAGTATCCCAGAAAATAAAAGTGTCTCTTAAGTAATAAAATCTTGAGTATTACTACTGCACTCAGAAGATAAGAAAACAATGACTCATGAGGAAAAAGGTCTTATATGACTTGAATTCTGGTCCGCATATGGTGGTGGGGCACACCTGTAATTCAAGTGGTTTGGGAAGCTGAGGCAAGAGGATTGCAAGTTCAAAGTCAGCTTCAGCAACATAGCCAAGTCCTAAGCAATTTAACCTCAAAATCAAAGCTAAAAAGGGCTGAGGATATGGTTCAGTGGTTAAGCACTGCGGGGTTTAATTCCTCATACAAAAAAAAAAAATGAATTGAATTCTGGTCCAATCTTCTCTGAGTAGCAAGCATATTAAACGCATATTAATTATATCCCAAATTCCTGCCTGAAACAGAAAGAGATTGCATGGTCTGTCCTCCAGGAGCTTCCAATCTGGGACAACTGCAGCCTCTCTTCTCCTAGTCTCTCTCTCCTCTTCATCTCACCTACCATCTTCATCTTCCCTCATCTCATCTGGTTTCTCCATGAATGCATGCAGCAGAATGAATAAGCTATATGGGAAAAATACAGAAAAGTGAAGGAAGAATAATACAAATTCAAACAGGAATCTTGAGTTCCCAAATAAAAAAAAATATATATTCTATCAGGCACTATGCAGGAGGCATGTGTTTGGTTCCAAAGAACTTAAAAACCAAATTAATAGTAATATAAAAGGGTCAAAGCAAAAACCAGGCTCTCCAGAGGCTGATTCTGGCACAGAGACTTGTGTAAGAGGAATTCTTTAAGAATGACTCCCAGGGTGATCCAGTAAGGGCATGGGAGTAGCAGGGTCGGGATGGTGCAGGTGCCAAGAAGAGGTGAACTTTCAGATAATTCACTGGCCTCTGTCTGATCTCCATAGAACTTTGGACTAGAAATTATTCTCAGAGGATTGAGTAGTTCTTACCAAGGCATTCACAATTCTTGTTACATCTTTCTTATCATGTCCAATTAGCATAACACAATCAATTTAGAATACAAAATTATATTCTGGAATGCCTAAAACTCAAAATCCCTTCAAAGCATTTGTGACAGGAGAGGGAACATGACATAATGTTTCGTGTGATGCAACTTGTTTCTCCTTACTGAGAGAAAAAGAAGAGAAAGCCTTGGAGAGATCAATACTCGGAACACATACACCAGTACTTTACTGTTATTAATAAAGATAATACAGTTGGCGGAACAGCAATAGTGAACATGTTTGCAATTGCTGACCATTATTACTATGGCGTTTGCCCAGTCAATTCTGGTCCATTAAATGATGATGTAATGAGGCCATTGTGACAGTTGAACCAACCCCTGCATTCAATAAGGATAGCATATTGTTTTATATTTTCCAGTTTGGTTGAGCTTTTGGAAGATGGTTTCTAGGGTGCTCATTGGTGTTTCTTTTTATAATAGTTTTCTTTCTGCAGAACAACAACGATAATAAAAGTAAGAATTTTATCAAGTACTAATTATCTGTCCGTTACTGTCCCCAAGTGGATTTATGAAGTGTCCACCAGATGGATGGAATGTCAGACGGAATGTGAGTTGAATTCTGTCCATGTCTCCACTCATTGTCTGATGTGAAAGTACCCTCCACTCACAACAGGGAAGCCATGATGGGGGTTAGGTCCTTTGAGCATCACCCTTACTCCACTATGCGGGTCCTTGAATAATTGGTCATAGGTTCCTTTATACAAAGCCTTAAAGGAATCTGTTTTCTTATTATTCCTAAAGAATCTCAGGGAACTTCTTCAGGGTGATTCAGATTCTCCTTCAATAGACGTATTATGGATCATAGAATTGGCTTAGGAAAAAAGAGAGAGAGATTACTTTATTCCACGAGAGTGGCTGACCTCAGTCTATGGCTACCATTAAGGTCTAATTTGAACATCTTTACCCATTTTCATATACATGCCTATATTTATACCCATATCTGTATGCACATGCATATGTATCTACTATATAGACAGTTTTAATCTGCATGTTTTAATATGGCTTGTTATTATTATTAAATAATTCAAACTTTTAAAGCATGATGTAAAAATATTCCTATTACACAAATTATAAGATTTGATATGCTGAATCTGAAAGAAGATAATCTGCATTTTATCTTGGCTCTGCCCCTTACTAACCTGGGCAAATCATACATCTTTGCTATCAATTGGTTTAGCAGCAAAAGTGGTTAATAATAGTATCTACCAATTGGAGAAAGGTATTAATTAATCACCTTAAACACTCAGAATTGTGCCCACCAAGTACTGAGTGCTATAAGATTCAAATGTTTCCATCTACTTTTGAATTTTAACTGTCTGCTATTACAAGTTTTAATTATCTATTTTTATATTATGGATGTAATTATGTGCAAAACTTTATTTCAATAGCTGGTTCCTTCCTTCTGATGGAAGTGTAAAAGTCACCCCGACATGTGCTTTCATGAGAAATAGATCCCATCAGAATGGCTGATTAAGACCCTGCATTTAACTGCAGTTGGGCTTCACATATTATCATAAATCAATATGTTCTCATGACTCATAGGCCTACCTTGTATCCTCTCCTACTTGTTATTATAGCAGAGTTATTTTTTTCTGAGCAGTTAAATACTGACGTAAAAAAGTAAACAAAACTTAAGCTGACCAACAGGCAAAGTCTCTAATATTCAACAATGAAATATTAAAGAACTGATCAAATTAGCTATTGTGTTAAAGTAAAACTATAAAGAGGAGAATGAAATGTTAATACAGAAAAATAAATTGCAATTGGAAATGAGTGGGAGAGCAAACACGAAGATTAATTGATGTACTTATTTTTCCCACTGATTATTATGTGCAAAAAGATAATTAAACAAAAGCCTAACAACTTTAAATATTATAATAAACCTAGATTCTGAACAGTTTTTTTCACCCTTGATTTTCATGGATCTAATACTACTGTAGCTTTTATGAAATATAATCTGTTCAATATTTCTCTTATGACTTCATCACATATTGTTACATGAACAAATATTCCTAGTAAAAAATTAGGAGGCCAGGCATGGTGGTGCACACCTGTAATCCCAGCAGCTCAAGAGGCTGAGGCAGGAGGATCACGAGTTCAAAGTCAGCCTCAGCAACTTAGCGAGGCCCTAAGCAACTCAGTGAGACCCTGTCTGTAAATAAAATACAAAATAGGGCTGGGGATGTGGCTCAGTGGCTGAGTTCCCCTAAGTTCAATCTCTGGTTCAAAAAAAAAAAAAAATTAGGGAAAATGACCCATTGGTTCAGGAGGCTGAGGCAGAAGGATTGTGAGGTCAAAATCAACCTCAACCACTTAGCAAGGCCTAAGCAGCTCAGCGAGACCCTGTCTCTAAATAAAAATTTTAAAAAGGGGCTGGGGATGTGGCTCATTGAATAAGTGCCCCTGGGTTCAATCTCTAGTACCGAAAATTAATTAAAAAAATAGGAAAAATGATATAGTTTTCTATCATGCTTATATATTTGAAAGAAAATGATTTATTTTGTATGTAGCATTTTCAAACAGGAGCAATAAACCTGATTTTCAACAAAAATGACACCTCTGTGAGGTGATAGCTATCTTAATTGCTTAGATTTAACCTTTCCATAGTGCTTATGTGCCTCAAGGCATCATGACCTTCCCACACGATAAATACATACAATTTTATCTGTCAATTTAAATGAGTAAGTAAATAAATTCTTTTAAAAATTCTGCTTTTCAGTTCTAAAACAATTTAATTAAAAAGGAATTTCAGTTCCCCTTAGTGTTTACTTATTGGACTCCATGATCTGGTAATAAAGCTTTAGAATATGTGACTACATCTAAAATATTTCAGTGTTTTAGCAGCGACTCTCTTCTAGCAGGTACAGTCCATCCCTGATTTTCATCCTCCTTTTGGATAAGGCTGTTTCCACACATTGACAGCATGTGCGATGTGGCTGACCCTCCACCATAGCTCCAAAGTCAGGGGATGCACCCACTCTCTCCTGCTTCCTCAACTCTGAACTAGGTTAATCTTGAGAGCCTCATCTGCTACATGCACTGTATTTAGATTTGGGGAAAAGGCACAGACATTAAAAGTTTCTATAATTCAAGTAATTATTTTGTATCTTCTAATTCTCATTTAGGAGATTGCCTCTTGAAAGATCAAAAATTGAGACCAAAATGGACATTGGGTATGCCTCAGTACCCAGCAGTGAGCACTAGGGCAGACTCAGTGGGGACCAGAGTGAAAGCCAGACTGTAATAATGATTTCTGAAGGATGTGTTTAACGTTTTTACAGGACACTATCTGGGGTAGGAGAAGCTTCAGTAGATATCAGGGAAAGATTTAAGGATTTGGAGATCATTATCCTGTAAAGACCTGGCTCATTTAGAGCCTTCTATATTCAGAGTAGGGAATTAGATGCTGTTATCTTGATAGACCTCACTCAGTGGCCTTCATGACCTTCAAGGTAACAGGTATATTCATAACATCATCCTTAGTAGACACAAAGATAGAGAAATATTATACAGAGTATGAGTTTTTCCACTTCATAATATAACAAAATTTAAATTACAAAATTTTTTGTGTATAGTGTGGTTTCATTATTCATGAATTTATTTGAGATTGTGTTTCTGTAGGTAGTACATATTTATAATTCACATTTAAAATATTCTATCGATGTTTTTCCTTCATCATTTACCACTGCCACAGAGTTTACTGAATGCATCACAATTTGAGAGAGAAGTAAAGCACTTTAAGCACCTACCATTATGTTAGAAAACAAAAATAAAGCAGAAGGAAAGGTTTGTGGGTGAACAAAGCTAGGAGGGAGATCTTGGAGAAGGGGCCTCAACTTCACCAGGTAGCTCTACAGTGCTTCTGTCGCAATTGAATTGTCATTTCTAACCTGCGGAGGGAAAACAGATGAAGGCATTTTATTGCTTTTTGAAACTTGAAGGAAGAAAATCTGTACCTTAAATAAAGATTTCAATCCCTGACCTCACTAGCCTACTCTGCGATTGAATCAAAGTCATTAATTTTTAGCCTCAAGTAAATGAGAATTCAGAATTTTAACTCTGCCTGTGGAAGCTCAATAAAATGGGCCATGGTCACAGAGTATAACCATTGCATATGCAAATTCAGGGCACAGTAGGAATGGATTTGTTTCTCAATGGCCTAATAAATCACCATAATAGGAAACTTTATTTTTTAAAAGAACGTCAGGTTTTGATGCCTCATATACTGAATTTCAAGAAAAGTTTGTTGTTGTTTCCTAAGTCATTTGGCATTTGAGAGTTTAGATTCTTTTCCACCTTCCAGATGTCAGGACCCTAAGGAACACTTTTTGATGCCTATTATCATTCATTTTAAATTAGCTCTTAGGATATGTGGATGGAGTGAATTTGGAGACACAGTGGTTTCTATTCCTGCTTTGTCACTAGCTACCTGTGAGGTCGAGCACGTCTGTAAGCTATTTGAGCTTTATTTCCACACACATAGTGAATGTCTTGGGCCAGATGACTTCTAGATAAATCTCTCTGGTTTAAAATGAAAGGTCTGTTGTTGGGGTTTTGGACAAGTTTTTACAGAATCTTCACATATGCCTCATCAATAAAGTGCAAGTCTGTGGTTAATATCCTCTACTACAAGGTCAAAATACCAAGTGCTTTTTCTTTCTTTCTTCAGGTCAGTATACTTTGCTCTCCTTCCTTTCATGCCCATCCTCTCCTCTGTTATTGATACTTTATCAATTGAATAGCCTCATAGTAGAGAAGTCATGATATTCCAGCTTTTCCAATCCCATGTCTCTCTGGAATCATTTCAGCTTCTGTGATGGAGGAACCTTAACACAAAGCCAAACTCCAGGAGGCTGTGAGAAGGACCCAGCTCTCCTGGCCTATCACCCCCTGCAGTGATTCCTCAATTTTCTTTTGATGCAGAGTTGAAAGTAAATGACATTTCTTGCTTTATGAGGAGCGTTCACAGGGGTCTACTTTATTCCAGAATATTCCTAAAGGCCTTTAGTAGCTTGAGTTCTACCTCCTCCCCAGGGGAGCTGGAAAAGGAAAATTGCCACACCCTCAACAATGGCATTCAGGGGCAGTTGTGAGGACTTTGTCACTGTTTCATAGATAGGTAAAGGAGAAGGGAATCACATGTGATTGCTACTGTCATTTTCTGAGCTCAATTTATATTAAGTCTTCTGAAAACAATGTCATTTAATTTCCCACTGACAAAGACATTCACATTTTACCTGAAAGTTTAATGGATTTTGTAAACCTCAGCAATAATGTTCCTAATTTTATGAGATTGATGGGGGTAAACATTGCCTCTGCATCAATTCGTAGCAAGGGTCTGTAGTCAGAAGATTCAGGCAAACAAAATTCTGCCATAGTAAAAGGATATCAGATGTGATGGGGCGACCTTAGGTGATTAATCCAGACTGGAAAACATACAATTTTTAAAATATTCATCCACCAAATTAATAATTTGATTCTGTTTGGATTGATTTTAATAACATTCAAGAAATACACACTCATACGCATACATAATCTTCTGCAAATATTAGTTCCTAAATCATATTCCTAAAATTCATGTCTCTTGAGTATGTCTTATAGCAGATCAGCCACAGAAACATTTCAACATCAGAAAAAAAAGAAAGAATATTCTGTCACTATTTTTTTTCTAGATTTCATGGTCCCTTGGACCCACCCATTTTTCTATCAATTCTTCTTCAATTTTCTCTCATATACTTTTTTCCCAAACATGTTCCTACTTTTCTTATTTATTCACCTAATTTCTCTAATTCACTGTTAGAAATAGAAACACACAGGTACAATACATACTTAACTCTCATGGTCCATTCCACAAACAATAAAATGTAACCATTACTGGAGCTTGATGTGTTAATTTTAATTTTATTCAATACATAAAAATAACAGCTTACTTTTTCTTTAAGACAAGGTGAGGAGTGAGGGGTTTGGAGTCAATTTAAATATAACATTTGCAAACTGCAAAACTTACATGCATGGGGTTTGATTTACTTACAAGATGAGCCCACCTGCATAACCCAGACAAGGTGCAGAACATTAACAGCCCCTGATGTCTCCCTCTGTGAACTCTCCTGGTTAAAAAGGCAAGAAAAAAATAAGGCCCACTGAATTGACTAGAAATATTACTTTTTTTCAGCATTGATTCTTTTTGCAAATTTTTAAAACTCATACAAGCAAGTTCAAGTTATGTACCACTGTGCATTTGACTAATTTCAATCCTCACAATGTCTGTGAGACACCTCCAAACCCTTGTGGGCACCTGCAGCGCACTTCTTTTCATTGCTTTTTAGTATTCCATTGCTGAATATTGTACAATTCATTTAGAAATTCTACTGTGACTAACATTTGGCTGTTTTCCCGTTGTGAGTTATTAAAAAGAATGCTGCTACAAACATTCTTGTCTATGCTTTTTGGTGCACTGAAGACATATTCATACTGAGGGTATATAGCGGAGTGAAATTGTAGAGCCAGTTTGCAAATGTGTTCAGCACAGTCCACACTGTACAGTTTACACTATAAGCAATTTCCAAAATGATTACAGAAAATTACATTCTCTTAAGCACTGTGTAATTTGAAGTTTCCTCACATCATCACCAACAATTAGTATTGATAATTTATTTTGCTGTTTAATTATATTCTGTTTTTCCCTGATGGTTGAATAAATTGAGGGTGTTTTTATATGCTTTCTGTACTTACCAGCTATGCCCATTCCTGAATGTTTAAATTATTTCATTGTTTCATATTTCATTTTGTCTTCAAGAGAAATGAAAAGAGAAGAAATGCACAGGAAAAAAAAGTATTCCAACTTTCCATGACATTTCTTCTGCAGGTAAGTGCCATGACTTGACATGATATCCATATACTTCAGTCTTCAGCAAGAAGTAAGTGAATTATCAATCATTTGTGCAATGAAAACCTTAAGTAGACTTCTGTGTATTTGAGGAAAGTGCTACGTTTTCCTCTCTCAGTCTACAGTCTTTATTTTTAAATGTTGCATGATATTTCAAACGGGTTCAAATTGCTATGTATTTGCTCTCAACCCTTAGTCAGCACAATTATATTTTCTCACTGTAATAATGAAACTTTTACTCTAGAAATCATTTAATGGATTAGGGGGTGAGAGGAGCTAAAACACAAATCCCCCACTGTGGCTTGTGTGACTTCAGCCAAGCAAGGTAATTCAGTGATGAATCACCACCTTTGTAACTCCAGGTAATAGGCGAGGAGCAGATCTTCACCATCTGTAGCTAATTTTATTTTCCATTGATAGGAAGTGTCATTTCTAACTGTCTCTGGTGTTGTAATTCCCACTTTGAAACGGAATAAACCATACTGCAGTTTTAAAGCAAATGGACACATGTAGGTGGTTCTGAGAACACTTGGCCCCTTTTCCTCTCCCACGTTGCTGCCTTTCCTGAATTGCTGTACTCTGCCCTCCTTTCTGATCCATTCCAGCTTGGGAGCCAGCCTGACTCCCACACAGGCCACTTTTGGCAGCTAGAAGACCCATAAGAATGCTGGCCAGCGTTGGCAGGGAATGCAGCAGGCAGATGTTTGGGAAGTCACATTTTTTTAAATTTATATTCTCTGTAGAATAGAGGCAAGTTTTTAAAGCACTTTTTTTTTTTCTACTTTCTTCTATTTTTGAGAGTTAGACACTTGAAAGGCAATTCTTGGTGAAGGAAAATAATATCTGGACATTTTCTACTGATATGATGAGGTATTTCTTTGAACAAAATGCATATGGAATTAAAGTGTACCAAGAGATGATACCTTCATGTGCACAGCCAGATGTTACAAGATATTGGACTACACCAAGAATTTCACTAAGTAAATAATTGGAAGAAAATGCAATTGAAAAGGCTTTTGATAGATTATTTGGTCACATATTAGAAAATAATGATCCCACTTAACCTGAGGCCAACTGTGACTTTTCAAGTCAGGATTTTAAGGGGTTATTCCTATGCAATTGGTTGTACCATATATGAAGCAAATGAGCTAACACATAACTCTATATGAGAAATAAATCAAATTAACCAAATTCCCCACTGCTTTTTAAGTATCAAAATACTGTTCATTTTGGTTATTAATAAATACATATTTTTCAAATGATAAAAAGGAAATGATGTCTGAGGAATTCATTCTGTTAATATTCCTGTGTGATTTCTAATTTTCAGCATTCCCTTCAGAGCACTAGCAGCCATAACAACAGCAACAACTGTGTTTTGTTAACTATTTCATATTGTCAAGGAATAAAATACATATTTATTTTATTTTATTATTTTGTTATAGTACTGGGAATTGAACCTGGGGCACTCTGTCACTAAGCAACATTACAAGTCTTTTTATTATCTTTATTATTATTATCATTTCTCAATTGAGACAGGGTCTCACTAAGTTGTCTAGGCCATCCTTGGACTTGGGATCCTCTTCTTCTGGTCTCTGGAGTATCTGGGATTGCAGGAGTGCACTATACCACCTGTCTTAAAGTCTGATTTTGTTTTGGTACTATAAAAAGGATGTCCTCCCCCAAAACTCACTGAAATAAGTAAACAGAGATACAAGGTGTACTTCCATTTTTATGCTTTTATTGGTAAATTATAGTTATCCATAATAGTTGGGTTCTTTTTCACATAATCAGACATGTACTGAATTCAATTTCCCTAATTTCAGTTCCCAGTGCGTCCTCTTTCACTCTCTTCCTCCCTCCCCACATCCCTTTTTTTCTGCCTTGATGGTCTTCCTTCTATTTGTCTGTCTATTTATTTTTAGTTGATGCTCTATAAATATGCATAAAGAGGGGGTGACTCTGGAGTATGTACACATGCACACAGTGCTACCTTGTCAAGCTCTTCCTGAATTTCCCTCCCGTTCCCATCCCTCCTCCTTCCTCTTCAGTCCACTTCTTCTGCACTTGTCTTTCCTCTATCCTTATGTTATTTAGTCCACCCTGTTTTGTTTTTTTTTTCTGTTGGTACTTGGCTCTGGTCTCCATATATGAGAGAAAACATTTGACTCTTGGTTTTCTGATTCTCGCATGACTGACTTAGCAACATGTTATCCACTTCCATACATTTACAGGCAAAAACATATCTAATTCTTCTATAATGACTGTGAAGAACTCAATTATATATGTATATCGTGTTTTCTTAATCCCTTTTTCTTTTCAACGGCACCTGGGTTTACTCCACATCTTGGCTATTGTGAGTTGCAAAGCTGTGAACATTGATTTAGCTGTATCACTCTAGTGTGCTGAGTTTGGTTATTTTGGCTACTTGCCAACTGAGTGGGATAGCTGTGTCCTATGAGTGCTCCTTTTCCCTGCATCCTTGCCCGCGTTCATTATTATTACTATTAGTAGTATTCTTGATAATTATCATTCTGAATGGAGTGAGATGAAATTTTAATAAAGTGCTAGGGAAGTTGAACATTTTTTTCATTTATGTTTACCTTTTGTTTTTCTTCTTTTGAGAAGTGATTGTTTAGTTCTTTTGCCTGTTTATGGGCTTGCTTTCTTTCTTTCTTTCTTTCTTTCTTTCTTTCTTTCTTTCTTTCTTTCTTCCTCTGTGTATGTATGTGTGTGTGTGTGTGTGTGTGTCTGTCTGTCTGTCTGTCTGTCTTCTGGGTCATTATACCTTGTCAGAGGAGCAGTTGGCAAAGATTTTCTCCAATTTTATACTCTCTCTCTCTCCCTCTCTCTCTCTCTCTCTCTCAATCTTTCCCTTTGCTGTTCAAAAACTTTTCAATTAGATGCCATTCCACTTATTGATTCTTGGTTTTATTTCTTGAGATTTGAAGGTCTTGTTAAGGAATTTGGTGACTGTGCTGATGTGTTGGAGTGTTGACCCTATGTTTTATTACAGCAGTTGCAAGTTTTATGATCTAATACCTGAATCTCTGATGCACCTTTTTTGACTTTCGTGTGAGGGAGTGATAGGAATCTAGCTTAGAAGATGCTTTAGCTTAAAATTCATTCTTCCAAATGAATTTTAGGACTGTTTTATAGAGTTCTGTGAAAAATGTCATTGGCATTTTGATGGGGATTCCATCGAGCATGGAATCAATCTATACAACAGTTTTGGTGGTATGGACATTTTGGCAATGTAATACTGCCTATCCAAGATCTTGGGGAGGTCTTATCATATTCTAAGGTCTCTTTCAACATTTTTCTTCAATTTTGTGGTTTTTATTGAATTGGTCTTTACCTCCTTAGATTAATTTTCAAGGTCCTTTTTTATATATATTTTTGTAAATGGGATAGATTTCCTGACATTTTTCCTGAACAGAATCACTATTGGAGTATAGGAAAAATTTTGATTCATGAATATTGATGTTGAATTCTTCTACTTTGTTGAATTCATTTCTCAGCCGTAGAAGTCTTCTGGCTGAGTTTTTTGTTTTTTATTTGTTTGTTTGCTTTTATATCTTCTAATGTAAGATAATTCAACTACTTCTCTTCTTTGAATTCTTAGATATCCTTCTTTTGCCTGATTGCTATGGCTAGATTTTCATGAACTATATATATTATGTAGGAGTGGTGAGAGTGAATAACCTCATCTTGTTCCTTATTTTAGAGGAAATATTTTCAGTTTTTCTCCATTCAGTATGATTTTGACTTTGAGTTTGTTGTACATGCTCGTTGTACTGTTGATAAGTTCCTTCTATCCCTACTTTCTCTAGCATTTTAACATGAATTGTTGATGGATTTTATCAAAGACTTTTTCTTCACTTTCTGAAATGATAATGATTCTTGTCCTCCATTCTATTTGTGTGGTTAATTACATTTAATGATTTCCATATGTTGAACCAACCTTGCATCCCTGTAGTGAAACTCACTTGATCATGTTGTTCCATCTTCCTGATATGTTTTTGAGTACCTTTTGTTATTATGGTACTAAAACTTTTTGCATCTGTGTTCATCAGGAATATTGCTGTATGATTTACTTTCTTTGATGTTTCTTTGTCTTATTTGGGTATTAGGGTTATGCCTACTTTATAAAATGTGTTTGGTAATATTCCCTTGTTTCAATTTCATGAATAATTTGAGAAAAATTGGTGTTCTTCTTTAAAAGTGGTAGAACTTGTCTAAAAACCCATCCAATTATAGGCTTTGTTTGTTTGAAGAATTTTAATTATTCTTTCAGTTTTATTTCTTGATATTGGTTTGTTTAGGTTTTCTACATCTTTCTGGTTCAATGTGAGTAGATCATATGTGTTCAGAAATTTGTCAATGTTTCTAGAGTCTCCAGATTGTTTTAATGATGTTCTGGATTTCATAAATGCCTGTGGCAATGTCTCCTTTTTCATCTCTAATTTCATTAGTTTGCATGTTCACTCTTTCTTTTGGTTATTAGGCTAAAGGCTTACCAATATTCTTCATGTTTTCAAAGAACTATTTATTTCACATATTCCCTTGTATAATTTTTTTATTCTCCATTTCATTAATTTTGGTTCTAATCTTAATTATTTCCTCTATTCCACTGATTTGAGTATTGCTTGTTCTTCCTTTTCTAAGACCTTGAGGCATACCATTATATTGTTTATTTGGGATCTTTCAAAAAATTTTAAGGTAGCATTAAATGCTATAAACTTTCCTCTTAGAACTCCCTTTGTAATTTCCCAGAGATTTTAATGTGTTGCACCTCTGTTCTAATTTGTCTCTAAGAAATTCTTCATTTCTTCTCTCATTTCTTCTATGATCCATTCCTTATTAAAAGACTATTTTCCAACATCCATGTGTTTACCTGGTGTCTATCATTTTTCTTGCAATAGATTTCTAGTTCCAATTCATTATGATCTGCTAGGATTCTAGGATGCATGGGATTGTATCCTAGAAAGTGAATTCAGCTGTTTTCGGGTGAAATGCTCTGAAGATGTCTGTTAGGTCCATACAATTTGTAATATTATTTAGGTTGGAAATATCTTTATTTGTTTTATGTTTGGATGTCCTGTCTATTGGTAAAAGGGGTGTATTTTTGACTTAGGGTCTATCTGGGATTGAATGTCAAGAAATTTTTTATGTAATTAGTTACTCTGATATGTGGGCATAAATATTTACTATCCTTATATATGATTTTTGGATTTCTCCCTTTACCAGTATGCAATGATCTTATTTGTCTTGTTTGATTAATTTTTGCTTAAAATCTGCTATATCAGATACAGGAATAGCTACTCCTGTTTATTTTCTGAGTCCATTTACATGGGGTATATGATGAAATACTCAAATAATGTAAAATTTTTCTAGCACTAGAGGACTCAGTGAGATTGCGATAATAAATGCTATTACACAGAAATCAATTACATTTCTATACACTATGCTCAAATCAAAAAGTAGAATTTAGAATTCCAAAGGCAGAAATTTTTGAAGTCATCAAGTGAATGAAATCCTTTTGTAGAATTATAGGAAAATATTTAGAGAATTTGTGTGCCCCAAAGTATTAAATGCTATTAACAAAGAATCTACAAAAATCTAAATAAATGAAGAGATACACCATGTTCATGAAATCAAAGACTCCATATTGCTTAAAAAATGATGTGGAATGTTTGCACCATACAAGTTGATGCAGAGGAGGAAAACTGCTGAAATTAAATGATCACTGGATCCACATCAACATTTTTCTATTTTTTTTAAATTTTTACAGATTTTAATTACCATTTTGATTCATTGCACACAAATGGGGTACAACTTCTCATTTCTATGGTTGTTCATGATGTACATTCATACCACTCATGTAATTATACATATACATAGAGTAACATCAACAGATTTTTGCAACCCCTTTCAAGAAGAATTCAAACAAGTCACTTGGAGTAACAGATTATGTGTATTAGAGAGAAAGTAGATAAAAACTCACAGTGTAGGTTCCTGTAAAGTCTGTCCTTGAAAGTAAGGCCTGGCTCTTACAGGCTGGGTTTTAAAGGGATTAGAGATTTGGGGTTTTGCACACTTCCTGGAGTATAATGCTCAGCAAACTTCTGTGATAGTTGTGTTGACTAAGCCACAAAGGGAGGGTCCCAATGACCTGGTCATAGAGATAAGACCTTTATACAACAAGCTTTCTAATGGGTAAAAATCAATCATGGCTAGGGAAGTTTTGATACATTAGACCCTATTTTCTCAATATTTGCCTATATTGACAAGGTTTTCTGTTATTCTTGTTCTCCCTACCAACCTGCTTATGGGTAAATTATCTACCAAACAGAAATGACAAATATTTAAGTAGTTGGATATGTCTACCTACTATATATGTGTTATCAAAACATCACATACTGCCCTAAGTATATACAATTTACATCAGCTAAAATAATAAAATTAGATATATGTATATGTACATATATATTTATTACATCATATATTAAACAATGCTAATTGCTCCATAGTATTATATAGCACAAGTCAGCAGAGAATGACCCATAGTCTGAATGAAGTTTATGGTCCATATCTATATAATCTTCAAACCATTTTCTCAGCTTTATAAAAAATTAAAAGAGGACTATATGGCAAAAAAATTGTAAGTGGTGAAATCCTAAAATATTTGTTGCCTAGTTCATTACTGAATAAATTTTCCAATGTTGATTTTTTTTTAATCAGTATAAGAGCAATTTGAATCCTAACTGGCTATTTTGTACATGGCTAAAATTCACTCCAAAGTTTACAAGGAAAGCCACTGACCTGCAACAGCTAAATTTTCCAGTTTTGACTTACTGTACATCTATTGTAATAAAGAAACTATGATGTTGGCAAAAGCATATACAGAGATGAGCAGAAAAGAAATAGACCATCCAGAAAATGATGTGTGCAAAAAGTCAGCTAACTTTTGACAAAGGCCCAAAATCAATTCAATAGATAAATAATGATAGTCCTTTCAAAACAGTCCTAAGCAAATTAGACGTCTATGTTGAACAATCAATCAGAAAAATCAAAACCATATTTCACACCTTATACAAAAATTAATTCAAATTGGATTATTGACCTAAAAGTAAAAATATAAAATTTCTATGCGTAAAATCTTCTTAACCAATGTTATGGAAAATGTTATTTCCATCATGAAAAGTTCATCCATAAAAGAAAAAATAATAAGTTGAACTTCATCAAATTTAAAACGTTTTCATCTTTCATTGTAGAAGCATTGCTAAGATAACTTTGAAGACACCGACCAGGAGAAAATATTTGTAAATCACATTCTGACTAAGGATCTTGTATCTAGGATATATGAAGAAGTCTTTAATTCTATAACATAAAAACAAAAAAGTGCAGTCTTTTAAAGTGGGCAAATGTTTAAAGTTAATACTTTACAAAAACTGATGCAAAACTGCAAACAAGCATGTAAGAATTTGCTCAGCAGCACTAATGATTAGGAGGAGACAATTTAAAGCTATAAGATGGTCCTGAACGCTGACTGAAAAGATATTAAAAATTCATAATACTAAGTGCTGGCTGTGATGCTATTCAGTCAGAACTCTGACAGACTTCTGGAACAAAAATTGACATGTTTTGATAAATACAGCATAAGCTTATCATATAATACAGGGTGTTCACTCAAAAGAAATGAAAACTTACATTCACACAAAAGCCTATAAGCAAATATTTATAGATGCTTAGTAATCACCAAGCATTGGAAGAAACCCAGAAATTCCTGCTGGTCTTCCTCAGCAGGAATAAAAACACTGTAATGCACCATACAATGAAATATTACTCAAAAATAAAGAGAAATCGTGTTGATTCACATGTTCATGTGGATAAATATTACATGCAATTTCCTTGATAAAAAAATCTCCACCAAAAGACTAATCTCCCATGATTCCACCTATGTGACTTTCCAGGAGGGCAAAACTGTGGGGGCAGAGAACAGGAAAGGGGATTCCAAGGACAGAATGTTGGGAGAAGGGTTTGAGCACAAAAGGATAGAAGGAGAGAATGTTCAAGGAGAGGGAGATGTTCTAAGTACAGGTGTCACGACTATTGTGTAGAAATACAGAAAAGGAGAATGCAAGAATGGAGGAACTTCAGATTACATGGAGGGAAATGAGAGGGGGATGGGGCAGAGGTATGAAAAATGAGACAGACCTCATTACTCTATGTACATGTATGATTACATCAATGGTATGAATGTACATCATGCACAACCATAGAAATGAAAAGTTGTACCCCATTTGTGTACAACAAATCAAAATGCAGTCTGTAAAAATAAAATATGAAAAAATTTAAAATAAAATGAAATGTTATATCAGATTGGAGTCAGAGCAGGGATGTGTGTGTGTGTGCTTATGCACAGCTCAGCATACAGACATACATGTTTTTAGAAAATACCGTCCACTGAAAGGTCCTAGGGCAGGGAAAGCCAGTGGCAAAAGCACATATCTCCTGCCCAGCTCTTATCTTCGCAACACAATTTTTCAATGAAGGAACAAGTGCTCTTTGTGAAACAGTTGATCCCAAGACTGAAGGGGGATAATACAATGACCTAGAACATCTTATGATGCCCAAAGATAAGGAAGATCCAAAAAATATTAGAATCATTAAAAAAAAAAAGAAAATAATAAACCAAAGGAGTCAATGTGAATGAACTTCCAGTAGGAACTATTCAAGCAACTAAATAAATAATTGATTATCTTGTATGAAAACATGTAGAATAAAAAAATTCCAAAGAATTGATACAGATATATAATTGGATAAGTAAGCACATGTGTGCAGAAGGAATAACTTTCTTCCACAAAATTATTCCAATTAATAAGTGCATAAAGCATGAGGACACTGCAGTTTTTTAAGATATCATAATTTTAATTCTTGCAGAAAAAAATTCACCAATGGATTGTAAAATCAATTGAGCCGAGTTGTAATATTCATGCACTCTCAAAATATCTTTCTGAGGATACGTATATATTATAAAGGTATGAATCATAACATCATCTATATAAATAAAATAGATGCTACTTTGCCCAAGTTATGAAGGTTAACTAATAATTAGAAATAGAAACATTATCTTCCCCTGATCTGAGAAGACAAAAGCACAAGATTTAATCATGAGAATGTGTTCAACAAACCAAAATTGAGGTTTATTATACAAAATAATTGACAAATTCTCTTCAAAATGTGAAGGTCATAAAAGACAAGGACAGAACTGTTACAGATTGAAGGAGATGAAGGAGAGCTGACAAGCAAGTACAAGATGTGATTCTAAATTGGATTCTGTAGCAAGGAAAGGACATTCATCAAAAAAGCTTACAAAATCTGAACAAAATATCTACCTTAGTACGTGGTCCTATACAATCACAATTGCTAAGTTTTGGTTGCAGTACCATGACTATGCAAAATATTAACATGAGAAAAAATGAGAAGCCTGTACAGGAACTCTTTCTTACTCTTACAATTTTTATGTAAATCTGAAATTATTTCAAAATGAAAAGTTGAATGTATATATTATGCAGTCCTCTAAGGAGGACTAAATTATTAGAATCACGGTTTGTATGCATCCGTGAGAGTCTCTCTAGTCCAGAATACATTAGATGAACTACAGCTCTGTTTTATGTCACTATCCCCTACTAACCTAAGAGATCTTCAAGGGTTAATGGAGGGGTTCAGGGATTCCTTGTTGAGAAAGCATGTGAATTAACAACTAAGTGAATGAATGAATTTATGTTAGCATAAGAATCCAAATTTACCTTAAGATGATATACTAACTTTAGTAGTCTGGAAAAAGGAGAAGTGTCTTCCAGCAATTATAGGATTCACACGTTTATATACAAAATATAGCTGCTGTATTCTTGACTAAGGAAGGAGCTCTTTCTATAAAAGATGCCTAAACCAAGTTTGAAAAATGAAGATCAAAATGTATGTGTCAGTGAATAAAAGAGAGAAGTGGCACCTAACTTAGTTGTCCAGCTGGATCAGCCAGTAAGCACTAGAGTGACACGTCCCTATCTGGTTAACCAGAGGGCTCTGCATGGAAGGAAGACCCTCTGAGCCCTGGAGACAAAAATATGCTGTGGATAGAAATAATGGAAATGTGGAGCAGAAGTTAGTGTAGGGTGAATTTTTAACAACTAAATGATTTGAAAATAAAATGGCTGCCTCATCAGAGATAAATCCCTGTCATGGAACTTGTTTAACACGGTCTGGGAAGCTATTTTCAGAGTATTGCTGGGTAAAATTGTCAGTAAGTTTTAACTTTGTTTAGGTCTTAAACAATGTTCAGATTCTGTAAGTCATTAAGAGGCCAAACAAACAATATGTAGATTAAGTCTGATCTTGGTAGCCTAAGCCACCTGGAAGCATCTTTCCTTGAGTATGCAGAAGGTTAGGGATCCATGTGTAGTGAAAACCTGAAATGTCAGGTCCCCTTGGGGAAGGAAGACTCACCTGCACTTATTAGTTTGGGTTTCACCAAGTAGTGCTCTCACTCTATTGTATTCAAGTAGTGCTTTCACTCTATTGTATTCTCCCTCCTTCTCCTCGAATATTTTTTAAAACATTGTGGATTTGTTTAGCAGATTGGAAGCAAAAGTGAGTGTCAGAAATACCTGCTTCTATAATAGTCTGCTGCACAGCATTCCCCCGCATTACACTGTGCTTTCTGAGTACTAAATTTTTTGCAGAATCTGTTAGTGTTAGACTCATCTTCTCCATGTTATTTCCATCTTCCCCCTATGCAGAAAGAAGAGGCTGCTCCTTATGCATGAAATGAGCTTCCAAATAAAACAGACAGGCTTCCCAAAACAGAAAGGCATCACTATCTCAAAAGCCCACCTCATGAGGAAGAAATTTTAATGCTCATGAGCTGACTGCCATGACTACCTAGCCCTATACCTTTCTCCCCCAAATGCATTTGTATTTAAGAAGAAACAATGAATGAAGACTGAATATATATTAGTGCTGTGAAGCCCAGAGATTAACATATGTGTATGTCTAAAATATGCATTTGTTTTATGGAGATTATTAAAGTTCACTCTGCCTAGCTAAAATTGTTAGAAAACAATTTTTAGCACAGTATTGGGCAAATAGTTAGTATCTAAAGAAAAATTCCAGATACCCCTACCATTTGGAAACATATTTATGTCAAATAGGTACTGTATGACCGAAAAATGCCACTGGATGTATATAGATTAAAACTTGTCAGAGTACAGTTTGAAGCTTGATACATTGTGATTATTCATTAGTATTTGGTCACATGTTTTATATCTTAGTATTCCTAGTTCTTTTGTAAGATTAAGTTGACTACCTCAGAATAAATGGAGAGGTTGATGGGCAAAAAACTTAACTCATGTCTGAGGTCAATTTTGAAATCTTAAGTACAAATGGGAAGTTTTAATTTTCGTTTTTGAAATACACACATGGGGAAGACAAGTTCAGCACCAGTAGCAATACACAGAGAGAATTCTATTGTATGGTTGAACAAGACCATTGCTCTTCTCCACCTATCAGTCTGGTCAAGTCTTTAGTACTTGTCAGCTTCTCCTTCCAGCAGCTCAGAGGTTACAGTGAAACCAACTTCGCCACCACAGTTCAGATTATGTTAGCACTTCGATTATACCCAATGCCATTAATCTTCTCATTTTATCATAAAGTGTTTTTTTCCCTCTGAAAGGAGAAAAAAGAACAACTTATATACTTGTAAGGTCCCAGAAGGAGGAAGATTATTCTAAAAAACTGATTTTACAAAGTTGACTATTTTAAATTTAGAACATCTTAAAAGGAATGTTTTAGGGACATTTTCTACTCTGGAATTCCAAAAGGAGATTGGCTTAATATGCATTAAGGCTTAGCTGTAGAATAATCAGTTGAAAATGGGTTTATTTCTAATATTAATATTATTTAATTTCTGTGGTAATTAAAGATTAAAGTCCTATTTCAAAGATATTATCTGCATCTTGATGCTACTAGCAATTGATTTAATATTTATTAAGAATCTGCTGAATATAAAACAAACTGGGAAAATCATTCAAATCTTACTCCTAACCATTACATTTCAGCAATCTGTATTAAGGAAGGCAAGTTTCCAAATATTAATGTTCTGAATAAACTTTGTTTGCTTAAATGAAAAAAAAATCACTTGAAGCAAAGATTTTCTCCTTGCCGAAAAAGAGGTCTTTACTGTAGATGACTTGAAGCCCCCAGAATGGGAAGTCTGAAAGCAGTGGCTTTGCCTGGTGCCTTGGGTCAGTCAGATAGTTGCAAAGTGGTGTCCAAAGACTGCCCTGAACCACACTAGTGTGACATGATGGACATTGGATTGCATAGTATAGGTCTAAAGGGGCTGGAAGAACCCCAGTGATGGCTAGTGCTCCTGCCCAGGTGGCAATACATCAACCAGAACTATGGATGTCAAGGCCAAGGTGAGCTTTCCTGGCTGGGTGCGCCATGGGTACTGTAATGCATGGAGAAAGGAGCCAAAAGCTCTTCCCTCAGGATTGTCAAGGACATTGGCCTGTAGGTCTTAGCTGATTGTAATCTGTATCCTTTCCATGGGGTAAATCAAAACCATGAGTATAACAGCTTTCAGTAAATTCTTTAAAAAAGAGTAGTTTTGAGAATTACCTAAACTGAATTGTTGTTAGAAATAAAGGGTATTTTGTGTAGACTATCCTCTAATTTCCAAAGTAGTAAAAATTAATGAGACATTTAAAAAATACTTGTTATATTAAAGAAAGTTACCTAATAATATGTGAATCCAAAAATTGAAGAAGAAAGTTTATGAAAGTTGTTATGAAAAATTCCATTCTTTTTTTCTTCATGTAATAACCAAAACTATGCAGCCTTATCACATAAGCTAGAGAAATAGTAGAAATGGAGGTCCATCTTCCAGAAGTAAATCCCATTTCTAGTATTTCTGTGACTGAACACATGTATGCAATACATAAAAGTTCTCCTTGCTAATCTATGAGACTTTCAGTTTTTCCTCAACAAATTAAATTTTTTAGAGGTTAAGTCATTAGATAGAACTGTGCCTTTAAGAAATGAAGGTAGCCCCAAATCTGTGATCTTGGTTTTTCCAAAAGACACATTGGACCCTTCATCTACTCATTTTACTTTGGAAGTGTTAGATGCACTACCATTGTCTCCCAAGTTTAGCAACTCGTCATGGAAATTATAACTCCCTGTGAGAATTACAGATTTTCCCACCTATCTTTCACTTGAGATTCATAGTGTTGTAGGGTTATGCCGTCTGCATTCCATCTTATCCTCATACCTCAGCATAGGGTCAGGGAAATAGAGACATTTTGTAAATACTTACTGAGTGAGTGGAAGAAATAAATATCTCATAGGCTGAATATTGCACCTACTGATGTCTTTGTTGAGTTTGAACCAGTTCTGCTACATATTATTTTTCCTTTTTATTCATCATAAATATGTTATTTTTTCTTTTATTAATCACACACACCAAACTCAAGTAAATGCACATAAAATATGTGTATATACTTCCTTTATCATGCACATTCTTACTACATCTTTAATGGTCCTTTACGTGTATTTAACTTTTTGCTATCTTATTTATGTGTACTAGTTTTTCTAAAAGAACCTGGTATATGTTTACTCTGTCTTTATTTAAAATTTAAGCTAATTTAAAACAATACATTCCAATCTTCTTTCAATAACATAAAAATATTATCATAGAAATACTGGTGCAGTCACCAAATTCCTCAACGTCTTCTAAAACTCAAGAAATAAAGCCAGGAATCAATAAGTGGTATGGCATTAAATTAAAAAGTTTTTGCACAGCAAAGGACACAATTAAGAATGTGAAAATGGAGCCTACAGAGTGGGGGAAAATCTTTGCCAGCTACTCTTCTGACAAGGGATTAATATCCAGAATATTCAAAAAACTCAAAAAACCTAACAACAAAAATCAGATAACACTAAAACTTTAACATCAACCAACAAAGAGGCAAATTAGCTAGTCATTTCATAAAAGAAGAAACATAAATGGCCAAATATAAGTATGTGAAAAAATGTACATTTTCCGCATTCAGGGAGATGCAAATCAAAACTACGGTGAGATTTCTTCTCATTTCAGTTAGAATGGCAATCATCAAGAATACAAATAATAATGAACTGTAGTGAGGATGTGGGGGAAAATGTTCATTTTTACATTGTTGGTGGGCCTCAAAATTAGTACAGCCACTTTGGAGACCCTATATGGAAATTTCTCAGATTAGGAATGAAACCACCATGCGACCCAACTACTCCTTGCTATTTATCCAAATTAACTAAAATCAGCATACTGTGGTTATACAGCCACATCCATGTTTTAGTGAAAGTTGAAATAGCCAATGTATGAAACTAGCCAAGGTGCTCCTCAATAGATGAATGGATAAAGAAAATGTGGTATATGCTCAGTAGAGTTTTACTGGTCCATAAAGACAAATGAAATCATGCAATTTTCTGGTAGGTAGGTAGAACGGAGAACATGACAACTGAAATAAGCCAAGCTCAAAAAATCAAGGGTTCAATTTTTTTATCACATGAGAGAAAGAAGAAGAAGGAGGAGGAGGAGGAGGAAAGGAGATACTCATGAAAATAGAAGAGAGAACAATAGAGAGAGATAAAGGATAGAGATGCGTAAACAAGGGGATGACATGGGAAAGTAATGGGGAACAAAATCTACCAAATGACGCTATGTCCACCTAGGATTACATAACGGTGATATATTTATAATTATAATGCATTCGTTGAAATATTAATGACAATAATGATAGAAAGAAGATGAATAGAGTAGAGCAAACTGATTGAGAGGAAGGAGGCAGGGAGGGAAAGTACTAGGTAATAAGATTGATCAAATTACATTGCACGCATGTACAAATACATTGGCATAATTAATTCCACCAATGTATATAATTACAATTATTTTTTTAGAAAAAGAATTAAGTGATTCTTATTGTGTAGGCCATTAATTCATTACATTAATCACTTTGCAAAATAATGACCTTTGGGGGGACACTACAACAATGAGAGATTAGAAGGTCCAAGAACACCCAAGACTTGATCATAGTTAATATTGAAGTCATTCATGTATTTCAAATAAATTTTTAAAATCAACATCTTTATAAACAAGATACCCACTTTTTAATTGCTCCATTCTGTTCAAACCTCTGTAATGCATTCTCTCTCTCTCTCTCTCTCTCTCTCTCTCTCTTATTTTTATTTTCATTTTTGTGGTGATTTTTATTTTCATTTTATTTTCATTTTTATTTTCAAACCCAGGGCCTTAGTCCTGCTAGGCAAATGCTCTATGATTGAATTATACCCTTAGTTCTCACTTAGAGAAGTTCAGGCTAGTAATATGCTATCAGAATTATTTCATTTTAGGTAATGAATTACTATGATTAAATCTGGGGGGATGGGCACAAAAGTAACGTAATGAAATTTTAACTAAAATAACTCATTTGCAATATCTGTAGTACTTCCTCAGATAAAGAACCTTGAAAGCCATTCAGTTGCTCACTCAGAATTAAGTCTATGAGCGATTTCTTTGTACTGTAAAATAAGCCAATTTTCTTCTTAAAGTTTAGTATAATCAGTTCACAAATGAGAGGAAAAAATAATGACTACCTCACAACATACTTAACTGAATTCCTTAATAGTGCCTTAATTCTGTTTATCCAATCACCCGTTTGGTTTGTTACTATTCTCTCTCCATTTTTCAGTCAGTGTTTAATATAATCCTATTCAAGGGTACTTGAGGCAAGCAGAACAATTAGATATGCAAAGGGCTGAGCTATGATCCATTAAAGCAAACATGTTCAGTTGTTTTTGTAAAACAAACAAAAAATTTAAAAGATTGTTGACTGTTGCCATGCAATATTATCAGTTATGTTTATTAATTATTTATTAGGTACCTTTTCTGAACATGACATTATGTTATGCCATATTGTCTTGCACAAATCAGTAATGACTCAATTCCAGGTCTCAAAATGCTCATGGTTTAAAAGGAAAGATGAGAAAGAGACTCAATTTAAAATACCCAGCTAAATGTGATACATACCTAAAGGCTGATAGGCAAAAAATGCAGTGAGCATTTAGGAGAGAGGCTTAGAAGGAATGAAAACTCTGCAAAAAAGTGACATTAAAAGTGAATGCTGATGAATGGGTAATATTTGTACAGGTAGATACAAAATGTTTATATTCCAGCTCTAGTAAAATGCACCAAGAAATAATCAAAATAGGACAATATTTAACACAGTCCGTGTGTAAGCTTAATTTAGTGGGTATGTATAGAACTCAATAGACTTGCAACCAGATTTCATAAGACAAAATGCTGAGCTGAGGATGAAAACTTACCTGGCATGTATGCACATAAATGGTAAACAAATACAAATCCTGGTGGTTGTACCAATGTTAGTACTTGGATTTCTCTGTGCATCTCATTGTGAAAAATCAAAGATATATAAAAGTAGAAAACATGTTTTCTGTAAGAAAATGTTGAAATATAATTATGTTAGCATAATTATGTCATATTATGTTAATTAATAGTGGTCTTTTGACCTTTGATATTTTTGGTAACTTTTATTTGAAACCTGTTGACTCTTTCACACTAAAATTCAAATGCTCTAAGTTGCTCATTTTAAAGCAAATTAATATATCCAGATGAAGAGGAGGACATGAGAGCTGAGATTCACTTATCCATTTTTTTCATGTTCTTATGTCAAATTGCTTTAAGAAAGCTTAGCTGTTGTCATCAGCTGGTGACAGCCACCCACATGGAAAACAGAAGGTCTGGAGGAAAGATGGAAGCACATCTCACAACTGCACATTACTTAAGGGCTGGGAACACTACTGCACAATCCATTTTTCACTGAGATAAACATATAAATGAGCGGAGTAAGAGCAAACCAAGTGGGCTTCCACTGTCAGCCTTGTTCAGTTTGACAATCAGTCCTCAGCATGAAACCAGGACCAGCTGGAGGGTCCTTTGACAAGGAATTGAATGATATATGTGGCAAGTGCCCGGCCTGGATTATATATTTAACTTTTTCTCCGTGGGTTCCTATTACTTGCATGATGTTAACTTTAGCTTTTTCTCTGTGTGTTCATATGACTAGATGTAATGTACATGACATGTGGATACTGGATTGTGAGTGATAATAAGAAGGGCATTTCCTTTTTATTCCAAGTTTCTAAGATAAAATTCAGAATAGCAACAAACCTCGTGTAGGCCATTTAGAAAGGACATTGCAGCAAGTTTCAAAAGTCCTTGACCGTCCCAGCACCAGATCTTCAGTTGCTGATTAAGGGGAAGGAGCTCCTCAAGGGTTGGAGAAGTGACAGTGCACTCAGGAGTAGTGGCAATCTGTCAACTCCACAGAACATCTTCTGGGTTGCATTATGGCATGCCTCTCTATGAAATCATGATACAGGGCTGGGGTTGTAGCTCAGTCATGGAGCACTTGATTGTGATGCCCAAGGCCTGGGTTGGATCTCTACCCAGCACTTCAGAAAGAAAAAAAAATATGTTACAGAACTCCCATTACAAGGAGCTTGTTATTAATTAATGAATAAAATAAATATTGGTTTCCATTTCAGTAAGCAGGTTATGTATGTGTTGTCCTATAATCGTTTTAAAATATAAGTTGTTTTATTCTAAACAGTCACAATATGTTATTATGACACTCGGAAGATTTATCAAAGGTAAAGATCATTGGAATGGTCTGGATAAAATTAAGCCC
>JAJEJO010000180.1:237377-403739 GCA_020662805.1 Glaucomys volans
CACCACCACGCCCAGCTCCAGAGGATGTTTTTTAACTCAAATAATTTCCCCTCCAACTTGATGATTTGATGTTCTCTATTTGCAAAAATTGTTTAAAAAAGAAAAAAAGAAAGCCTAGAATTCAATTGTCAAGACATCTTTCAGAAAATGGACCTGAGAGTAGCTTAAATCTAAGGAGACGACTTAGCAATTGAATGTCAGTGGTGTTTCTTGCCCTGTGCTGTCCCTGGGATTTCTGCTGCCACCTGAAACTCAAAGGGTGGGGCAAAGATTTTTTTGCTTTCCTGATATTTGCAACAGTGGAATCACTGGGTGATTTCATTGTCCTGTAACTTTCTAAAAAAGCTTATCCTATCACATAGTTACATTGAAAACAATCATACGAAGTCACCCTCCCAATGACCAAGTTACACAATTTGAACATTATGAGGTGGATTTTCTGTGGCCCAATATAATACATATTATTTGCAGGTATGATTTATATTCTCTTGGTTTCTGTCTAAATTACATAATATTATGTCCTTCTAACTTCACTTTTTTTTTTCAAAAAAAAGATACAAGCTATGAATTTAACATGTTTTTAAAGTATTAAACATTCTTTATCTCAGAATCACCTTAATACATGCCATTCAGTGACAAAATTGAAGGAGAAAAAACATAGGGAGGATCGCCTTTATGTCCATTTTAGGAAAAGGAGACAGAGAGAATCTGAGCATAAGAAAACGGGCAGAGAAGACAAAAATCAACGAAGAAGTCAGAGGTCACAGAGTAACAGAGAAAGACCTAAACACGTGTCCATGGAAAGTTAGGGAAAATTCGAATTCATTAAGAACAATTAAGTGTAGAGAAAAACAAAGTCTCCTTAGAAACAGGAGAAAAATAATAAAGAACAATAATGGGAACTAAATATAAAGAGATAAGGAGAGACCAAGGACATGGAATAAATATATAAAGGGAGGATTAGAGAAGATACTAGGCATGGAGAAAAGTAATTTTAAAGAAGAAAAAAATGACAATACAGAATGAATATAATATGAGTTTAGAAGAGCAAGGGCACACTTTGGTGGAGAGAATCACATTTTTCTAGTGGGGAGGTACCAGGGATTGAACTCGGGGGCACTCGACCACTGAGCCACATCCACAGTCCTATTTTGTACTTTATTTATAGACAGGGTCTCACTGAGTTGCTTAGCACCTCACATTGCTGAGGCTGGCTTTGAACTCGTGCTCCTCCTGCCTCAGCCTCCAGAGTTGCTGGGATTACAGGTGTGTGCCACCATGCCCAGAAAGAATTGTGTATTTTTTACATTATTAAACATTAGACAGTTGACGGATCCAAGACATTTGAGTATTTAAAACAAATTCCAACATTATATACTGACTGAGATAGTTTGGACACTTCAAATCCATCAGTAATTATTTGGGAATTAAAAAACCAAAACCAAAACAAAAACCACACTGGGGACACAGATGTTCTAGTGATTAGCTCTAGCTCTAGAATATTATAGAAAAGCTATTTGCTTTTTTATCTACAGACCATAAAGAGATCAATTAATAATAGTAATTAGTGTCCATTTGATTATATCTTAATACTCACATAAATGAGATGTTATTGTAAGTGGATGCTTAAGTGTAAACTAGCTCAGTACTTGGAAGAATAAGAATCAAGGCAAAGGCAATAGAACCACTGGAAAGAAAATTCAAGAATGAAATGTTTTAATGCTAATTTAACCAGCCATGATATGAAACTTTAAAATTTATTAGAATTGTATCATCTTCTCATATTAGAAAAATATAAAAATATATTCCTGAGGCACAAGTAGCCCTAGGTTGTACTACTACTTTTTTTCTTGTTTGAAGATAAGTGTCTTAGGTTGGATTTTATAAAATACTTTGGACTAAAGATTTAAACAACAGATAATTGCTCTCATAGTTTTGGAAGATGGCAAGTCTAAGGTCAAGCTTGCAGGTGGGTTCGCTTCCTGGTGAGACCCTCCTCTGGTGGATACCAGGAGTGTTGTTGCTGTATCCTCCCATGGTAGAGAGGAGGAGCTCCAGGATCTTCCTAACTTTAAGGATTCTAATCCCATTATGGCAGCAGCAATCTAATGAATCGATCAAAGTCTAGTTAATATCCCGAAAGCCCATTGCAAATACCATCACATTAGGAGATAGAATTTCTACATAGAAATTCTGGCAAGGGCAAGGGCAAGCATACAGCCCATAATAATAGGAGAGAGGATTGAGGGGTTATTGTAAGTGGATGCTTCACAACCATGTTTGTGGGGAGGAGCTACAGTCAAGAACATAATGATGTACACAAATTTTTAATTGCATACTTGCAACAAGGTCAAGTTTTAAAAGGATGCTCACTGTGCAAGGGCAGGAACAAAAGAAGAAATAATTCATTTCACTCCTGTCTTACCTCCTGCTTTGTCTTTCATCCCTTCAGTTTATATTAAGATTGCATTGGTCTGGCACCAGCTGCAGTGCCTTGTGGATAGTTATTTCTTAAATAAATATTATTGTAATAAAGGAATGGCTTATTTATTTAAGAAACAACATATTCAGGGATTTGGAAGCAATAATTAATCAGACACAAGGGCAAACAAGCCACAGAACAAAACAAAAGGAAACCAAGTTATGAAGAAAGGGAAAGATACTGGGGAAGAAGGAAGGAGGAGATGAGAGCAAAATAATAGATAAAATATTTAAAATAATTAATTTTGAATCCAAAGGTGATAACTAACCAAAAATAATCTGGAAATAGTGGTATAGACAATATTGCCCTGACCCAAATAGAAAATGGTTCATCATTTTGAGTATCTGTATTTTTAAGAGAACACAGAATAAAGACAGTCCAAAAAGTATTAATTGCAGAGAAAGAAAATAACATCTTTACGCATAGATGAAGGGAAATTATATTTAAGTAGGATAAATCACTACTAACAATCAAATGCAACTTTTTCGCTAAGGGACTCAAAAGATTATTAGCCTACTCTAATCTACACAGCACACTTCTTTCCTACATTTTTACAGGCTTACATTGGAAAAGTTGTAAAACAGAGCTCCTCTAAGACACATATAAAATTCGTAAGTTCCATTTCAATTTTAATCCCCAAATGAGCTAGAAATTCAGAATATTATTATTAGCAGATATTTTCCGAACAGCTCAAGATGAAGAGGAAAATGAATGAAATTTAAGAAACTTGGTAACTTTTATCATTTATTCAACAAATTCTTGAAGTTCCCATTATGCACTAGATTCTGGAGATAAAGGAAAGCATCAGCAATGAGGAAAACAGCCTGCAAGTTTTTATATCACTTGTAAATAAGGTGGAACTGAATAAAGAAACACTAGAGATTTTTGTGAATGTGGCTCTGGGTAATCCGTGAACACTCGTCTTCTCTGTGTGAAAGAATGATAATTAATGTGATGACATGTAAAACGCTGCATGACAAGGGACTGAGGGCTCTTGCACTCTTGATTCCAAGCCAGATGAGAAACCATATTCAGACAAAGAGGATTAACCTAAAATGTCCTGAAGCCGAGGGAGCCCTGGATCCTAAGATTCTGACAGTCACAACAAAGAGCAGCCCCCATTCAAGATGGCTCCCCTCAGAATGGGAAGGTTAGCTAATTAAAGGACAGGATAATGAGTCTAATGAGAAGAAAAGACTACCCTTTTAGATTGTGGATCAAATATCTCATATTTAACAGAATAAGCTTCTGATAAGCAAGCAATTTTATTATTAGAAAAAAATAATCTGTGAGTGATGGTTTGAATCTTAAATGTCTCTAAAATGCCATGTGCTGAAGCCTTGGTTGCCAGTCTGTGGCACTTTTGGGAGGTGATAGAACCATTAAGAGGTTGGACCCACTGAAAGGAAGTTAGGTCCTTAGGAGAGTGCCTTTGCTTGGATTTTGGCACCCTGGCTCCTTTCTATCCCTCTGTTTTGCAACTGCCATGAATTGAGCATCTTTGTGACAATATATACTCCCACCATGATGTTCTGACTTGTCATAGGTCCAAAGCAGCAGGACCCAGAAACCATGAGCCAAATTGCATCTCTTCTCTTTCTACAGCTGATTATGACAGGTATTTTATCACAGTGAAGGTAAACTGACTGATACACTGCAGCATCAATGGAGATTCCATGTCACACGGAACATTTGTCAATGCTAGCTTTATCACTCAAGTTTTGATGTGATTTGGTACATAATGGGGTCCAGGCATAGTTATTCCTCCAAAGTTCCTGAGATGAATCCAATGAATACCCAGAGTTAGATACTGTTATGAATTTAAACATGATGTATCTTAAGGACTTCTGATAACATCCCAGGTCTTTTTTGGTGTTGTTTTATGTCTTGCTCATGTGGGTACCTGGAACTGTGTATATGGGTGCATCTTTCAGTTTTCCTTAAAATTACTAGGGTTGGAGTGAGAGGAAGATAGGAAGAACAAAGTCTTAACAAATAGTTGATCTTTGGATTTGGGTAGAATAGCTAAACCCCTGGTAAGCAGACTTATCATATTCAACCTGGATATTCTATGTAACTTTGTATATTTCCACATTCTTACATATGAAAATAATATTGCAAGCAGAACAGACCTTACAGTTTTGGTATGGTAATTATATTAGTTCATAGTGTGTGTCCTATAAATGTTCAGTACTAATTATTAGAATTTTGGCTTTGTTATACGTGGGGAGAGTGAATGTAGCTCTTGAAAAGCACACAAAAGGTGGTACAGTTTGTGTATTTTGCTACATCTCTTGTGATTAGATAAAATGGGAATGGATGAGAACATGCATGCAAAGATACAGGGATGAGAGAAAGCAGATGTATAGAGTTTTGTGTGTTGCATGGGTTGTTACCTAGCATTCATGTAGATAGTAAGATGTTCTTTTCAGTGTCAGGAGGAAGACTGCTATTTTCTTTTCCAGGCTTTCTTTTAAAGTGGAATCATTGTTGGAATAAATAAAGTTCAAAGGAAATTTTGATGTAGGTTTCTTTTTTTAATTTGAAAGAGTTGATAGGTAAAGGTGGCTCTTTTGATGTGAGAAAAAATGGCTAAAAATCCCCAATA
This sequence comes from Glaucomys volans, assembly GCA_020662805.1. NCBI lineage: Eukaryota > Metazoa > Chordata > Mammalia > Rodentia > Sciuridae > Glaucomys > Glaucomys volans. Next base: position 242,468 of record JAJEJO010000180.1, read on the forward strand.
GAATTAACTAATAAAAACATTTACAGTTCATATTTAAATATTTCATGTTTCTAGACCTAGATCTTCATTAGGTAATTCATTAGAAATTACAAATTTTCTTATTTTATATTCCTTTTTTCCATTATTTGTTCATAACAGTGTTTCAAGCATTTTTTAAAAGGATGTTTTAACAACACCTTAAAGAAAAAATTGAAATTGAGAAGATTTTTAAGGAGATTCTTATATATATTTTGAACTGGCAATATGAATAAATCTTATAACCATCAGAAAATATTTTCAAATTTCTTTTATAGCTATCTGTATGCTTGATCCTAAAATTGATAAAGAAAAATGTAAAAATCAACACCATCCCTCAAGTTTCTAGCAATTTCTAGCAAAAGAGGTGGGGATAATATTGATTTGGGAATTATTCAGCATTCAACTTGTTTTTTCTGACAATAAATGCAAATATGTGCAAAAAGACTAGAAGTTGAAGTAAACAATGTAGAAGAGAAATGGGCTTGAAGAACCTCCACTGGAGCTACTATTTGCAAGATGAATGGGATTTGAGTAACAGAACTCAAAAGGCAAGAGCAAGGATACTGTTGAGGCAGTGCTGAAGACAGGCATAGGGGTGAGGTGGGGTTTGCTTTGTGTCTCCCCATTTTCTCCTCAGTCACTGCACACATCCAGACATTTGCCTTTTTCTTCTAATACTTAGCACACTGGCTCATGCATGCTAAATTACAGGTAAAGACGAGTTAGTGTGGAATAAATGAATGGAAACAAAGATCAAGACTCTTGAAAGTCAAAAAGTGCCACAAAACCAGAGCCACCACTGCAGAACTGTTTTTGGTTTGTAAACAGTAGACCAGGATAACACCTATGATAAAATAAGTGAAATCGGTAAAGCTACTAAGTTCATCTCCTTTTAAAAGAAATCCACAAAGTATTAAGAACATATTATGATTCCTGGACATCCCTCTGCTCACACAAACATATGGAGATTTACATATACAAATACAGAAAGATATTTTTCAATGCTTCTTTTATATAAAATAGAACAATGTGTCTTCACTTAATAATGCATGATGTGTATAATTTAAGATGTGTATATATAATCTGATCTTTATTTCTCATATATTGTATTCTTTACCATAATTTACACACTTTCTATTGATAACATCAACCTATTTCCACTTTTTATGAATGTGCTGTAAAACATAAATAAATGAATATAAATATGTATGTATATATATATATGTGGATATATATACATATTTATATCCAGATATGTTTTCTTTTCAGTAAGAATGATACTGTGGAGTAAAAGGGTAGTCTGTTTTCTTTTGCTTTAATTATGTCACGCCGTTTCCAGAAAGTTTCCAAGGATTCACAATTCCATGGTTTGGTAGTCCACAAAACTTACCATTGCCTTCAAAAATGTTATCTATGGGGTTGGGGTTGTGGCTCAGTGGTAGTGTGCTTGCCTAGCACATGGGAGGCCCTGGTTTCAATCGTCAGCACCACATAAAAAATAAAATAAAGGTCTTGTGTCCACCTACAACTAAAAAATATATTTAAAAAAATATTATCAATGGTATTTTCTTTTTATTAGTGAAAATTGGACTTGTGAAACAAGGCATATGTTTCCATTGTTAAAGTCCAATTTCATGTTTTTGACTGTTTCCTTTTTTAAAAATTAGAGTATTTGCTAATTTTCATTTTTTGTTTTTACTTACAGTAAATACTGCTTAATAACAGGATATCATTTTAGAAGCCATGTTTAGGTGATTTTGTCATTTTGTGACCATAATAGAATGTTCTTACCAAACCTTGGTGAAGCAGATAAATCACTCTGCATAGTCTCTCTTTTTAAATCATTATTATTTTTTTTTACTTGTAGACAAACCGCATGCCCTTACTTTGTTTATTTTTATGTGGTGCTAAGTATTAAATCCAGTGTCTCACACATGTTAGGCAAGCCCTCTGCCACCACACTTCAACCCGGCCCTCTGCATGGTCTCTCTATGCAATCAAAGTACTTTAAACACGGGGTGTGTGTAGGAGGCTGCAACTGCAGGATTAAGGCATAATGCTGTACGGTAACTACTTTCTGTATAAGCAGAGGATTGCCCTTTGGAGCAATGACAAAAGGTGCAATATTATTACCACACAAACCAGTTACAATCACTCATTATCAAGGATTTTGCATTGTATGTAATTATATCTGTGTGCTTTCATATCATGGGCAGCACAACAGGTCTGTTCACATTAGCACCCAAAACACCTGAACACTGACTTCCACTGTAATATTTTGATGATGACAATATCACTAAGTGATGGAAATTTTTCAACTCCATCATAATTTTATGGGATTACAGCTACATACAATTTATGGTTTTATTGACCAAAACATCTCTATGGATCATGACTGTATTTGCAAGTTATTAGTATATCAAATCTTTTACCACATTGCACCTATGACTTACTTTTTATGCATGTTTCTTATGTGTATCACACATATGTGAATCCAAGTGTTTTCTATTCTTCCAATTTAAGAAAAATTTATGCACATTTTATTCATTTTTTTTTCTCACATGGATTAAAGTATCTGTTCCTTTCCTGAGCTTCCATTTTCCCTTTCCTATTAAAGATCCTTTCCACTTCAAGTATATGCAGTTATTATATACTTTTCTATTTCTAAAGATGGAAACTAAATTAATAATGCCCATCAGACAGTAAATATTATATTGGTTTAAATTGGAAAAGGTTCAATAATTCTTCCCAGTATAAAGAAAATGTGTTGAAAGTGGAAAGCCTGTCCCACTGCTCATGAGTTGCTTTGCATACCCGCAGGCCACTGTGGTGTACGAAGGGCACTCTTTTCCTAGGATCTTTTGGTTGCCTGTGATTTCTGCATTTTTCAACTGAAGCTGACCATGTAGTTTTACAATCACATGCTCCATTCCACTGAGACCTGGGCAGTGTTCTTGTGACAGTGACCATGATGAAAGGGGACAACTACACTGCACAAGCTCACTGCAAATCCCACGTGCATTAGGTTGGTTGACATCTCAATGGCCAAATCAATAAGGTGGGAATCCCTAAGTTAAGGACTAAAGAAGGAAGTTTCACGTTCATGGGCAAGATATCATGGTAATGTTCATGGAGAAGTACTGTGGCCGAAGAAATAGGCCTCTAATTACATCTAATTCATACACATATACTTAAAAAATGCTCATTCACATGCACAAGTACTTTTGAGTATATATGAATATAAATAGCAACTTGGGTAGAATTTGTTAAATATCAAATGCTTAATCACAATTGTCAGAGATAATCCCTAAATAGCAAACTCTTCTACAAATATTGAAGTTAGCACTTCTGCATTCAAAAGAAGAATTTTTATATATAGTTTAAGCCATGGCTCTTAAAAAAAAACTTTGAAATAGAATTAACCATGTCTGTGTTAACTCATCTGCACTGACAACTACTTTATTCCACTTGGATTTTCTCACAAATGAACTAATTTCTTCTGTCTGTATTCAAGCACTTGTAATTGGTGGAAATCATGTAGCAGTCAAGAACCTAGGTTGGAGAGTGGAGTCTTTCATTTTTTTCCTGAATTTTGTAGTGGAAGTCATCAATATTATATTTGTTATTCACCACCTATTTCATTAAATTTTTAAATGTGTATTTCATATCATGTCTCAGAACACAGTCATATCGTTATAGATTTGGGTAATAGTTCTCTATAACACCACCAACTTAAAATGTTTTCCAATTTTTAAAAAAATTTTTCAGACTATTGGAGAAGCTTTGTGGGACTTAGATGACATGCACAGTCACACACACACACACACACACACACACACACACACTGCATTTGACCTGATAAAGGCAACATTGATTAAAATGGAAAAAGGAATAAGCACAGGTTAAATGTTAGCCAAAGACCATATAGACCTTTTGAAAGGTACTATCAAGTGATCAATGTAGAGGTAACTAACTGGTGCCAAGAAAAATGCCTAAAGAGCTTGCCAAGCAGCCAGATGCTCCTACCGCTAAATTATCTCCTGCAGATTGGCACGAGCACCTTACAACTGGCACGCCCACGGGTATAACTCACGCGCTGCCGTATGGTTTTAGCTAATTATTTAAAAATAGTTTGCTTCTTACTCAAAAATGAATACTCTGTATACATCCATCTTACTCTCCAAGGGAATCAATGCTTTTTTTTTTTTTTTCTTTTTTTCCTTTACTAAAGCATGAGAAAAAAAGTGTGAAATAGACTTGCTTAACCTAAGTACGTTATCAGATAAAAATGAGATTCACCCATTAGGGTCAGCTTATTATACTATTCCTTTATATTATTTTTTAATTTACAAAGCTTTCTTGCAAAAAGGAAATGGCTTACAGGACATCAGTAAGCGTGTAAACAATTAAAATGTAATCATCTACTCTATAAGATGTATACTATTTAAAAACAAGACAAAAACTTGCTTTGAAATCTATAGTCTAAATATTTTAATATCATACAGGCATACCTTGGGATAAATACATGTAACATGAGAAGGTAAACTTTAATTGATTTGTACATAACTAAATAAGGTGTGATAAATTTTAAACTGTTGAAACTTGCTACCAGTTTTTGAATTTTTTTCTTGTAGCATTTTGAGCTGTGTTAAATGCATTAAAAATTTCCATAAAAGCCATTGGATTTCAGAAAAAAATAATAATTCTAATGTAGCAGGGTAAATTTAAACAATCGTGATATTTTTGATTCTTTACCATGCTATTATTTTTCCAAACATGTTAAAAATCTTTCAAAATATTGGCTTTATGCTTATCTAAAGATAGGACAAGTTTTGAAACTTGTTTTTATTTTAAGGAGATCTTATTTCCTCCGACATTACAGAGCACTGTGCCAAGTGAGAAAACGGACTAGAATGAACCAGAACATTATGTAAGGCTCATAGGAAATAGAACTGCTGAAATACTTTGCTATAATCATCTTTTTAATGTATTCAAAAATATTTTATAGTGTGGGTGGAAATTTTATTTTGTAGAGAATTTGAGAACTGAAATAGTTTAACAGTCCACACAATAGCAGCTTGTGCTGGTGATAATCATGGTGTTACACGTATCTTAAAGAAATGTGAAACACCCCAATTTATTTTTTGCAGTATGCTGTTGAAAACTAAAGAATAGCTTACATAATCTAATGTCAAGTGTGTTCAAATCATGTATGTTGAAACAAAATGTAAAAGACGTTGTTTTAGTTATATAAAGTCAGCATATTTATATCACTATTAGCTACTATTTCTCATTAAGAGATTTAAAGATCAAAATTTAATAATATATAGGTAATGGAATAAGACAGATTTCCATTTCTTAGCTGTACTCAATAAAATGACAATTATTTTCAAAAGGTGAGCCCATATTCAAGAACACACATGAATCCACATGTGTGTATAAATATATTTATGTAAGACTTGAACTTGCCAAAACACTGTATAGTTTATTATAAAGTGAAATTGATGATTTTTATTTTATGTGGATAATGTATGAACTTATGCATCCTCTTGGGAATTTATGTTTCACATATAATTTATATGCAATGTTTAACAAAAAATTAAGCAGTTTAATAACAAGGTATACCCAGGTTATGTATGTGTATATAGTCCATTAAAGAAACAGCTGCCAATGGAAAAACAAATATGAGATTTTTGGAAATTATTATTATTATTAAAGCAATAAATACCAGATTGGAAGAGATGGAGAAAGTACAGGATTATTTTCTTTAGCCAGACGGAAGACTTTTCCCCTGAGATCTTATTTGCCAGGAAGAATACTGGGTGGGAAAACATCAGCAGCTGGCATGATAATGAGTCCACTTCACTGCAAATGAGTTCATTATTATTCCATTCCTGCAGTCCTGAATTCACAGTTGTAAGTCATTTATACAAAAATAAAAAAAAAAACAGGTATTATAGATAAGATCTGGCAACCTATAAGAGCAACATTTACAAACATAAGGCACGATGAAGGAAACAAATGCAAACAAAGCTAGATGACAGAGGGAAAATACAGAATGTAAGTGTTCCAAAATCATCCTTGCTTAGAACAGAACAAAACAAAAAACCAAAACCAAAAACAAATCTGTGTGACTGCTCACTCTTCATAACTGGGAATTAGCTTTGGTTTATCATCACATCACCTACAGGTTAAAAATAAATAGTATAACATTATTTTTCTCTTTGCTATAAGTGATTTCTTAGGAATTATTATTGTTTCTTAGAAATTATTATTTATTATAGAATGAATAAAATGATTCCACTTGTACATAATTAACAACTATATTTGGAAATAGCAATTTTCCATTTAATAAAGATTCTTGACATTAGTATATTCTAGACTAAAATCTAGACATACAGAGGAAAGAAACAATTGAGTCAAATGATATGGAGCTTGACAATTCACAGAACCTTTGAAAGAATACAGTGAAAAATGCAAAGCACACAACATCATTTAGAAGTGGAAATTCATACCATTAGCAAAAGTGAAATAGATCATGAGTGATTTTGATAGAAGACATGAAAAAGAAATTTTCTAGATTATATACAGCATATAAATTCTGTTCTGGATATTATCAAACATATCAAGTATATATAAGACGATGCAAATATTTTAATGTAAATTAAAGTCAATCAAAATATGCAAAATATAATTAAAATTTATCATAACAAATTGCTAATGTTTAGCTACTTAACATACTTTTAAAAGTAGAAAAACAAATCAAACTGCAGAGTTATTGAATGATAAAAATATTGAATGTACAAGTAAAATAAATACACTTTTTAAGGCGCATTATAACTTCATTAAATGCATGTAATCACTTAGGAAACTTAAAAAAATTGAGAGCAATATGATCTTCATATTAAAAAGATAATGGTGCAACAGCCGACATGCAGCAGCTTTTAAACTAGAGGCCTAGAAGAAAGATATCAGAATTCCTAAGACAGAAACAAACAAACAACAACACAAAAGCAGCCTTAGTAGGTTGTAGTATGTCTTTAACAATCTTAGTTTTCCTTCAGGTTGATGAATTACATTACCATCCAGTGAATGTTTTGGTAAAATGGCAATCTCTTTAGACTTTTTTTAAAAAATAAATGGAAGTGCTGGAGATGAAGTTCAGTGGTACAGCACTTGCCTCTTGTGCATGTTGCTCTGGGTTTGGTCCCAAGCACGGCAAAGAAGAAAAAAGGAAAAAAACAAAAGAAAGAAAGAAAGAAAGAAAAAGAAAAATGAACTAAAACAAGTAAAGCTCATATTTTGTGTCTGTATAAAATACAACTATAGTTATCTAATTATTAATTACAGTTACCTAATGTGAAATGATAAAATAAAGATATGTTCAAAATTCAGTTATACTTACTATATTGAAGTAAATATTATTTGAAAATAGTTTGTTCCCTTTCACTATTTTTTGAAATTTCAAGTCATGTGAGCATATTCAAAGTACACTAGCAGACAGGAACTAAGAAAACTACTGTGAAATGAATCCCAGGAGGGTAAGAAACCGCAAGGCCTGTTCCAGCAATCCTCAAGGGATGAAATTGGAGAGTGAAAATGTTTGATAAGAGAGAGATCTAGACAGAGTAAGGAATTCAGGAAATATAATGAAAATAGCCAGCAGTTGGAGAAAAATATTTATAAAAGTATCGAAATAAACATTCTTGAAACAATAAGCAAAGATGACCCAGTAATTGTCAACAGCGCACAAATACCTGAGTAAAATAAAGAAAAAGTAGTTACCTAGCACACAAAAAATGGCTAAGAGGACAGGTTTTTGGAAACAGAAACTTGTTTTATAAGTACATCTATAAATAATAAATTCCAAATAATAAAAATGAATCTTGGCTTACAAATTTTTAAATGATTATATGTAAAAATATATTTTTCTAAATAGGGTGGAGAAAATATTATTTTAATCTCACAGAGTAACAGAGAAGAGGCAAAATAATTAGCTGTTTGCTCTTAATAAATTGGGTCATTTTGAGGAATTAATAAGTGTTCACACAGTTGGCCCCAACTTCATGATCGTGTTTGTCATTTGTACACTTCGCATGTTGCCACCGCCTCCTAGTTCTAGTGTGTTTAATTTAAAAGTAACTTGGCATGATTTTATCTAAACTCCAATAACCACAGAATGATCAGCAGAAAATGCTAATACCTCCTCATGGAGTTTTCTGAATAATTAAATCAAGAGACATGTATTTCAATTCATTTAATCTCTGCACACTTGAGAATCCATCATCCTCTTTCTAAGGACTGTAATAAGCAAATGTCTGATTGTTCTCTTCTGTTATTTCACCTCTTTGTTTTCTTCAGAATATTGTTGAACAATAAATGCACAGAATTTTATTCTGTTAGTAAAGCTTAGCAAGTCCATTAGAGAAAGACTAAAAGGCACTTTCCTGATCCAATAAATTCTGCACACTGTCTGCCCGGAGACCCCTAGGATTGCCTATCTCTGCACTGTGCTGCCTTATGCACGGTCTCTCTCTGGGTACACTTTATTCTCTGTTGATGGGTCTTTGTATGTTGTAGTTGCTCAGAAAATCCTGGTATGAAATAAAACTTTTAGAGTGTGTCTGAAAGAAAAGATACTGTTTTTTACAAAGAAGTCGCAAACATCTTGATGTATTCTTTGTAACTGAACACTTTCCTCCCTGGGTGGACAGCCTGGGTTTTTATGGTTGATTTGTTTTCCACTATCATGTAAATTGCAATACTCCTACAAAAACAAAAATGTTTTTCTTTCTAATTAATTTTAAAATATATATATTGTAAACTTTTGAACTGTATGATATCTCTCCTGTGATGATTTATGTGATGTGAATTTGTATAAACTGTGGTATCTTTTGAAATTAGGAAACATGAAACTCCTTGCAAACATTTAGATTCATTTTATATCTCCAAACACACCATATGTTACTCAAACACTTGGAATCTCCCCACAGATTTGTTTGGTGCCATGAGTGCTTTCCATCTGAATAACATTCTTCTACTTAGAAAAGCAAAATAAAAAAAAGAAAAAGAAAATAAAATGAAGGAAACCCTTTTTAATAACTAGGAAGAATGTAAAGGTCACAATTTGTACCTGTCGAGTTACCTTATCTATCAACAAAAAACATACTGAGCAAGTGTGTGAGCCAGCCTGGAATGGAAATTCTCAAGGGTGCAAAATATTGCTTTCTCCAAATGTTTTTTGGACTCAAAAGAGTAAATAGTTAGCCAACTCTTTCTAGACTGCAGGGAAATAGCATTTGATTCATAGAATTGTTTGTTTTCAAAATGCATTTAGTATTCAGAAAGACAACACAGTAACTCTACACACTGCTATTTGTTTCTGCCTTTTATGTATAAACTAGAGTTTAAGGGTCCTTATCATTCTGTGTGTTTGTGTAATTCCGTTCTTTTATTAATATCCAGATTCTACTCAGTTATTAGCTTTAAAGTATGCACACTTTCAAAACAAGTCTTCTTCCACTGTAATTGGGAAATTTCAGAGTTTAGAGTGATACTCCAAACCAGAGAGTTTATGTCTTCCTGAACAATTTTAAAATTACATAGAAATAGTCTCATACATACTCAGGAATGAAACAGCCCATATACATCATCTACAGCCTTTTTTTAGAAATCCATTTTAAAAAGAGACAGTAGAAGGGATCACCAGACCACCATTGGCACCTGGGCAACTTACCCAGGCACCCTGCTGCTGTTAGTCACTCCCTGATGTCTGCACTATTTCAGTGCACAAGTAAGAAACATGGAAACATTCACTAGGAATTTTGCATTTTCAATGCAAATTTTGCATTTTCAACTAAGACTATAGAGAATGAGAAATGTTGATGGAATGTGCCTCCTAAGACACTGTCTCCCATGAGGAGCTGAGTGAGGAAGAAAATCTATAGTACACACTTTTGCACAGGAAAGGTTAGATCAAGCTGAACTGGGAGCTGTGGCAAAGTTCTAGAACAGGGCAGCATTCCATAACAAAGATAGCTTGGAATGCCCACCCCTAGCTCATGTACAGATTTTACTGTGTAGTCAGATAAAAGGAAGAGACATTCAGAAACAACCTGATCCGCTACAGTTGTTATTTGCCTCATATGGACATGGTCCAATCAGTTGGCATCCTGTGTTTGGCTGAAGCTAGACCAATCTGATTGAGACTCAGGTGTTTAGTTACTAGGTTATGCTCTTCATTTAAGTTAAAACTTGTTAACATATCAACCTAGGGTTCAATACATGGTGTACAGAAGCTGTCTTGAACCAAATTTATCACTCAAGTTTGGAGGTTGGCTTATAGAACCACATTTATTTGGGTTCTACACCAATTGTGCCTGGTTTATAGGGAAGTGTATGTTCAGAGCTCCTTATACATCTGTGCTCTGCAAGCTAAATTCTTTATTTTGATTGTAAGCATGGCACTTCCTTGTAGTTTTGACTATGCTTCCAGGTATTTGGGTGAAGACCCAGTGACTGGAAATTTATATTCAGAACTTAATTCCTAGATGTTGGGGGAAAGCACCCATAATTAGTTTCAGAAGGAGGGGGAAAGCACCCATAATTAGTTTCAGAAGGAGATTTCACATGTTACGCTGCAAATATTCTTATAGTTGTTAAACTTACCATTTATAAAAAAAAAAAAAAAAGATGAAATTTTGGCCATTCAGGGAGCCATATGATAGAGTTTTTTTTCCCTCAGTATCTGCTTTGTCTCCTTAAATTGACAAAAGAATCTAAAGTAAAGGCAGCATGTAGTGCATGCAATATTAAGTAAAGGTCTAGGTCTTAACAACAAATACAGGTAGAAATTTGTGTTCTGACAGATGTGAAGATTTTATCTGCTTAGGTAGCTATCTGGGGATGTTGAAAACAAATTGTGGTTCAAGATGCAGCAGATGGTCAACTATGTTGTAATGAAGAATTCAAACTGGAAAATAAAAGATTACCTTTACAGTACATAGTTTGTGTTAAATTAATGTTGTTCTATACAGAAGAATTATCCAGATTCTCTCTATCTCTCTCTCTCTCTCTCTATATATATATATTCGTATATGTTATACATAAACATATTGAATATTATATTAGTCTATAATTCGGGGGAAACTTTTACTAAAACAGAATATGATATTTTCAATTAAAAATAATGAATTTTAAATATCTGAGCATTCCTGATGAACATGGAAAATGTGAGATTCATGTATGAATCAAATATGTTTCATAGAATAATAAATACAGTTACCACTAGTAGCAGCGAGGTAAGTCACATCCTTAATGTTGTAACCATAAATGCAGCTTCAGGAAGACAGTCTGCCATGAGAGAAATAAACACAGCAGAGAGTTTCTATTAAATTCTATTAAGAGAAATAATCTGTTATGAAGAATTGAAAAGTGTATTAGTCTCCTCTCTTCAAGAATTTCCAGGCTCAGTGTTAAAGCAAATGTTTGAATAACTAAAATAGAAGGTTATTTATGATGAGATACATGTGAATGTCTCGGGTCTTAAGATTTTCAGGAGTTCACACAAGAAAAGATAATTGAAATAGTAAATTTGATAATTCTTTACAGAAAGTATGAGATGTTAACTTGATCATTAAAAAATGGAAATATCTAAGTAGGCAGAAAGAAAAAAGAATCAATAATATTTAAGTAAGTGATAGTGAAAGAATGAATAATATTTAGAAATATAAGCAAAATAAAGATTACTTAAAGGCACCTGGCAAATGGTTAGATTAACACAGATTTGATTATAGCAGGAAGGAGAAGTTTTATTGAAAAACAATTACTAGGAATATGGTTGTGTAGTCTTATCTGGCAAATTTGTCAAAGACTCTAAATAGTAGTTGAGAAGCTTGAGTATTATTACAAGAGATTAGAGGTTATCAAAGGATTTCACTGAGCGATGGCATGGAGAGAGGAATCGTTTAAAAGGAGTTATCGGATAAATTTAAATTCCACCAATCAGAGAGGAGAATTCCATGTAGGAAAACCAGTTAAGTCCTGGATTAATTACTATTGACATGGGATAAATAGGAGCCTATATCAATGTCTTTGAAAAAAAAAACAAACAAAATAAAATACTAATCTGGGAAGTGAAATTGTGAAAAGAGTAGGCCTGGGGATTAATGAGACATAAATGCAGAAGGAGGAAAACAAGAAAGCAGTTGAATTGGTGCCCCATACTACAAATTGAAGAGTATTACATAAGCAGCTCCATGTAGAGCTGAAGGACTGTGTGCAATCTGATGAAAGAGTGCTTATTAACAAAACATACCTAGATAAGCTAGTTAACACAGAATTCACAGTGCTGCTTACCTAATATAAAAAAAGTTTTTAGTGAAGAGAGGGGACACAAAGACAGATGTTCTTGAATCTACCTGAAGCACACTTTTAGTCATCTTTTTCAGAGGTTTAAGCCTTGGCATTTTCTAAGTAATTGCAATATTTGCTTGCAGTATTATATAATAACTCAACATGTAACCCTAAACTGCTTATATGAAAAATGTTTGAATAACTAGAATATTCAAGCTAAATTTACTAACAGATGAAATCCCCATAGTTTCATTACTTATTTTCCACTAAAGAAATGTCTATATAGCAAAGAAGTTAGAGACAATGTAATCTTGCTATGATTACAATGGGGCATTCTATCATCATTAGATCCTAGGTACTCTATGAATTTCATGTTCAAATTGGTAATAGTTTTAATTGAACAAAAATACTACTAATGACTAAGATAGCACATAGTCACTAGGCAGAAAGGAAAGTAGAAAGTTCCTAAAATAAAATTCATGTCACAAAAAGTTCTCAATATTAAGTTTACTTGTCAGATAGGACCTTGTCCTATTTGAAAGATCTTTTGGAACAGATCCACAAAACAAAACAGAAAAACCCCACACAACCATTGTGATCAAGCCTCACTCTCAGTGTGGGGTAATCGGTGGCCTGAAATAGAACCTCGGTTTCCACCTAAAGAGCCAAAGGAACACAATTATCTTATTTATAATCATAATCACAATCAAAAGGGTTGTAGCTCAGCCAGGGTCATTCTTATGGAAATAGAATTCAGGTGTCTCAGAAATAGATTTCTCATTTTCTTCTTTAGTAACACATCATTTTTTAGCATGTGTGAGGCAAACTTCTAGGAAACTTCTTGGTGGGCCCATTCTGATGAACTCTAAGATGGAAAGTATCACGCTGAGGTAATAAAGCCAAAATTTTCCAGGAAGTGAGAGAGCCAATTATTCAGACATATCATCAGGCCACCTTGCTCATAATTCTCAAGCATGTCTAGAGTGTATAAATTACCAATTCGCAGTCTGTATCCAAGACCATCCAATCTATGCTGAATGTAATGTGGGCTTTTGCAACAGTCAAATAAACCGAAAAAGAAATCCAGGGATTTCTTTCGCAGTCAGGAATAATGAAGTTGGGCCGATAAGCAGAAACCAAAACATCTTCTCATTTTTTATATCTGACTCACATTGAGACTGTCTGACCATTTCTTCATTTCGTTTGTGAACTTTATACACCTCTCTCTTATGTGGCTTTGTAAAGAAAATGTGCATTCCACTTTACAGTATACAAAAAGCAATTGGGATGTTTTAGTTAATAAATTCTAAAACATTACATTACATTTAAAAGATGGGTTATGAAAGGCTTTAAGCACTGTCATGTGCAAATGTTCTACAATATTTGATGAACATTAGTGACACATTTTCATCCAATTTCTTTTTCTAAATTGAATAGCATAGTTTATGATTCTTTGTGCTGATGAGATGGTTAGATCTATGACACAATGACCTCAGACTTGAATCACAACAGTTGTTGGCTCTTGACATGTTCTCGTCATTGGTTCAGATGTGACCCACTTTCATCTGCTCCTTTGTTCAGGAGCAGAAAGGTACGGCATTCACAAACCCATTCTTATGGAAATAGAATTCAGGTGTCTCAGAAATAGATTTCTTATTTTCTTCTTTAGTAACACATCATTTTTTAGCATGTGTGAGGCAAACTTCTAGGAAACTTCTTGGTGGGCCCATTCTGATGTACGGCAGTTCTCAGAAAGGTATGGCATTCACAAACCCATATATAAACCCAAACCATATACTGCCTCAATGGGATCCTCGTGATTGCCATTTCTTTAACAAAAATGTTGTATGTCTATTCATGTATGAATATTGCTAAAATAAAGGTTTTGAATGGTTAGAAATAGGGATTGTGAGAGACACCTAGATAGACTGGTTTTTACCGCAGATTCTCTATCAGGTATCTCATTGACCCCAAAATCCCTTAACCAATTAGTTACATAAATGGATTCATCCATTCATAAGAACTGAGCCATAGTTATCTCTTAAAGATTTCACCTGGCTCGATCTGTTAATATTTCTTAATAAAAAATTAAATCACAATGAGTCTTGGAGGTGATAAATCATATTCAAGCCATACTAAGGGGCTTGAATTTATTTTCCTTCTATGAAATAACATGAGATATTCTATTGAAAAAGAATATATCCCATATTCAGCTTCAATATTGCTAATTTTCAGAACTGGTGTTAAAGTTCAGAATTTTTAATCACAAAAAATATCAAACAAAAAACCAAAAAAACAAATAAACCATGGATTATTATGAGGGCACCGGTATATCCTGTGGAAATTTTTTTTTTAAAAATCTACATATATGGACAGAAATTCTATGTGGATGGTAACTTAAGAAACAAATTCTGTCCAGATTTTTTTCTCAGTCCATAATGGTTTTCATCCATCTTAATAATTTATAATTGTATTGCTTATCTTTATATCATTAAAAAATTTATACCACTTGCTGTGGTCTGAGAAAAGAAGATAAGTGATCCCACAAAATAGTTCTTCTTTGGTATGCTTTCAGAGCACTCCATTGAGATGGTATTCTGATCCTGTTTTCTAGACCTTTCCAGAGAAGAATGACCGTTAATTTAGCTCACGTCTGCTGCCCATATCCAAACCAACCAAAAATGTGCAAGAGCTTGAGTCTAATACCTTATTGTGAGGCTGTCATGGTGATCGTGATGGTGGATTGGGACTGGGGGAGTGCAAAGGCATGGGTGCTTCCCTGAACAGTGATGGACGAGGCACTACCTGAACTTCTCAATTTGCTGCTTGTGCTACTGCTAGAGCATCTGTATGTGTATAGGCCTTGCTCTATTTGGCCAATTCAGTCAGATTTAACCAATTCATTATAATGTTTGTGACCATGGGAACATGAATGTCATCAACTCATAATATGTCTCTCTTTGGAACATTGTGTGGCTTAATTTTTATCGTAACAGATGTCCTACATTTGAAATAAAAATGAATACTTGCCTCAGAAATTTTCAAAGAAATTTTCTAATAAATGAAATGTTAAGAGGGTAAATACATACTCTCTGAAGTTTGACAATTTCTACATAATATTGAAATATTAGCATAGCATCTAAAAAGAATTAATAAAAATTTTTAAAAATTAATTTTAATATCTAGTAATATTCTAATGCAATTGTATAAATGGAAATGATATGTATGTAAATTCTTCAATCTCTCATTTTATCAACATAAATGAGTTAAAATCATTATGTATGACATTGTCATTCTAGTTATAGTCTAATGATTTCCAAATTTAGGGTAAATACAAAATCCTGTTTACACAATTCCAGTTGAGTAACAGTCTCTGACATGCAAGTGCCATTCTAAATTCAAGTTACGGTTCATGTGGTATTCTTCATTTTTAAAGCATTATCTCTGTTCTTTTGGGAATAAAATAAATGCTAACATTATAAACCTCGAAATATACCTCTACCTTCCAATGCTTTCTCAAGGTCTCGCCTGTGACTCATGTAATAAACACATATTTCAAAGGAATGCTGTCATAATTTTTGTGCCCACTTTTATAGTCATGACGATAGAATGCCCCATTGTATAAACAAATGAGCTACTAGAAGCTGTTAATTGTGCAACTCTCCATAAGTTGACATGAATTTGCAGGGGCTGTATTTTCACTGCACAGCCTCAGTTGCCTTCCTTCATTTGGAGCTCAGTAAAGAAGAACAGATGAGCAATAGAGTGAAATGTAAGTCTTCATCAGATCACATAGAAGAAACAGAAGAGTAAGATCATTAAGGTGGAAACATGAAATACCAGTAGCTAGTGCATTTCAGTCTGTGCAATGCGGTTGGTACCACTAGTGACTGCATTGTTGCATGTACAAAGAGTACCCTAAAATACAGATTTCCCATTGTGCTTCTCCAGACTTGCAATGTGCGTGGTGGTATCTCTAGCCATCTTCACAGTGGAACTGAAGTAAATGGAGAAAAGAGGGATGTGAACCCCAAATTGTTCTTTTCCTCTCATTAGAACATCTTCCCTTCCCTGCCTGATACAGTGGGACACAACTTAAGACTTCTTTACAAAGAAACATGCTGTTGCTAAAAATACCTAAGGAAAAAAGTCTACCACAATATTCTCCTTTCACCTTTTAGAATTTTTTTTTAACATTCTCTTATTGGTAGTAATCACAGAGGAAATATCCCAGGGAAGTAGAAATGAATTTTGAAGTAAATCCAATTTGTTTAAAAACTATTACATACAAATTACAGAGAAAATGTCTTGTAAGCAAGTCCACAAAAAGATATTTACTTCATATATATTCATGTAATTTATGTATAGTGTAAAAATACTTAAGAAAAATGCTAAATAAATATGAATTATTAAAAGAGAAATGTTTAAAAAACAAGAAACTGATCTTTTGAAAGAAAATATTGGTGTGTAAAACAATAGAAATATGCTTTTATTTGAATGGACACATTGCAAATTACAGACCAATGAGTTTAATCTAAATAAGTAGTTAAACAATTTAAAGTGAATGGTTATTGAGCACTTGGAAACAGAATAAATTGTTGCTAGAAACCAAAATAAATTTAATTGCAATGAGTTACTAAAGATTAACCTCATTTCAAATTAACATTATAATTAATGGACCGGTAGTCTAACAGGTTTCATGGAGTTTGTATACTTAAAATACAGCAAAGTTAAAAAAAATCTTACTTTTTCTTGGAAAGAAATGAACTCCTTGCACAGTAATTTGGAAAACAAAAAAGAATATAAAAAAAGAATCCAGAGACATATACTTTTAATAAGCTATGTGCATGGTTAAGATTTTTCTCCCTGTTGGTATTGGACAATTTATCATATAAACTATATATTACTATTTTAAATAAAAATTAGTTTCTGTGTTTATGTTTGGTGTTTATTTTTATATTTTTAAATTATAGTTATAGCTGCACAATATTTCATCTGTGAATACATTGTAATTCACTTCCATTATTAACCATTGAATTTCTCACAGCTTTGGCTTTTATAAATAATATTATTAACATGGCTGTCAATTTCTCTGGTTATTTTCTTATAACATATTTATAGCTGTGGAATTATGCAGTATGAATAATTTAAGACTCTTGATTCATGTTGTTGAATTACTTTTCCAAAGTTTGTAGCCATATTTGCTCTCACTAGTAATGTATGAATGTGCCTGTCTTACTGTAGCCACATTAACATTTAGAATGACACATTTCTAAATCACTAATCCACTTGACAAAGTTGTTACTAAGGCCTGTGTGGGGTGGGCTGGATTAGGATGTAAACAGGAAGACTCACACTGTTATCATGGGTCTACCATGAGGAAGTCCTTATGATCCTAAATCCTGGAATCCAGGATCAAATTGAGGGGTTCCTGAGAAATAGTTCCCAGAAGATACTTCTGTAGATTTTATTTCCTTTACTCTGTGTTGGACATTCGCTGAAAACCTCCACATAGCAGGTCTTCCTAAATTGTGTGGAAAGAGACAAACTAAAGATAAGTTTGAGTGGACAAGAAGTAGCCTGAACACTGTGATCTGTTTTCCTGAGGGGCAGCATGGCACCTACACCATGATTTTCTGTGTGTGACTTCATGTGCTCCCAAAATGTTGGTGGGGGTGGTGACTCTGCTCAGTGAATGCTTTAGCCATTCTAGTCCTAGTTGCTTGGATGATTTTGAGATTCTCAAGGTGTTTTTCCAAGAGACATAACAATGTCCATCTAAAACTATTTTTAAAATGTTCCCATTTTAAATGGGTTCCCAATTACCAAGTCCTTGTTTCTGTTTGACTCTTTTATATGTATGTATTTATTTAATCCTCAAAGTACTGTCTACTATTACTGTTTTTATTTTTTACCATGGGAGAATGAAGCAGATTTTTGATAACACTCTGACTCCTCAGCTAGGAATCATGGAGCTCAGAATTGAAATCGGGCCCCTGACTCTAGAACCCTTATCCTTAACCACATTACTGCCACCTACACTAGATATCAAAATGGTGATATGCCAAGCATGGAGGCACACCCCTGTAATCCCAATGGATCCAGAGGCTGAGGCAGGAGCATTGTGAGTTCAAAGCCACCTTCAGCAAAAGTGAGGCACTAAGCAACTCGGGGAGAACCTGTGTCTAAATAAAATACAAAATAGGACTGGGGATGTGGCTCAGTGGCCAAGTGCCCCTGAGTTTAATTCCCAGAACCACCCCCAACAACAACAACAAAAGATGACATGCCTTCTCTGAGAAGGATGTTTTTAAATTTTTATTTCTGTCATAAGAAGTGCTATTCACAAAAATTTTTCACTTCTGTGATCTTGGGTGTCTCCATTCTTTCTTGACCCAGAGTACAGTTCTGGATTCCATAATGGTTGGTAGGGCCAGAGAAGGAGAGAAGGAAAACTTTTGTCAGATTATCAGAGTAACAGCTCCTTCTTCCTCTTAAAATAACAGGTGTCAAATCATGCCACCCACACGATCCTTAACCCTGTAATCAGAGCATTTCTCCTTTTTTTTAAATTTATTTAATATTGATTCATTGAAACAAATGGAGAACAGCTATTGTTTCTCTTTAAGGCTCACTCAGGCATGTTCTGGGAAAGGTACTTCCCAGGCCCATAGCAAAGAGTGCTCTCCATGGTTCTGATAATGGAAGGAGTGGAAGAGGGATAAAGATAATGACATGGGGGGAAGACAGAGATAGAGACAGAGGAAGAAACAGACACAGACTCTGGACGCAGATACACAAAACAGGATAGGAGCCCATTGTGGATTTTTTTTTAATATCAGGGGTCAACTAATATCCAGGGGCTTTCTAAACTACTCCTCAGTATGATCCCCTGGGTAAAGGGAATTTTTCTACAGGATAAAGTTGAGAAATAATTGCCTTCATTAGCTACTAAGTTCCTTGCTGGTGAGATTTGTCTGTTGTTTTAATATCTTTACATGAGGTCCCACAGTTTTGAGAAAGAGAGAGCCAATGTGAACATTGGCAGTACCATTTCTGAGGGAAAACTGACCAGAGGCTTACCACCACTGTTTGGCAGTGATGACACCTTATCACAAAAAATTTAATCAAATGCTGAAAAATAGAAGTTTATTTTCTTAGCCATGAAAATAAAATCTTACTGTTTCCATATTCCAATGAAAACATAATGGCATTTTACCCATTTTTTCTGGTATTCTTTTTTTTTTAAGAGATTAGAAGTTATATGTAGTAGTTGGGTTCATTCTGACAAACTCATTCATGAATTGAATTTGAATTCAACTCCTGATCCCCTCTTTCCCCTCCCTCTTTTCTTTTCTGTCTTCCTTCTCCTCTCACCCATTCACCTTTCTCTAGTCTACTGAATTTCCTTTTACTCATCTATTTATATATACATATATTTGGGGGGGGTAGTGGGGATGGATCTCAGGGGCACTCAACCACTGAGCCATATCCCCAACCCTATTTTGTATTTCATTTAGAGACAGAGTCTCACTGAGTGGCTTAGCACCTTACCTTACATATGCACACAACATGATTTTTAAAGAATTCTTCTGCATTGCCTCCCCTTACCCATCCCTCCAATCTGCCTCTAGATCTCTTTCTTCTACATTGATGATCTTCCCTTTATCTTTGTGTTATCCTACCCTTTCCTCCCCCTTTCCTTCATTTTGCTCTAGCTTCTGCATGTGAGAGAAAATATTTCACCTTTGAGTTTCTGAGTTTGGCTTGTTTCACTTAGCCTGATATTTCCATTCCATCAATAATTTACCAGCAAACGTCTAGAGGATGGGAGAATATCTTGATCAGCTACTCCTCCGAAAGGGGATTAGTATCAAGAATATACAAAGAACTCAAAAAACTTAACAGAAAAAAAAAAAACCTTCCAAATAATCCAATCAATAAGTGACCAAAAATGTAAACAAAAATTTATCAAAATAAGAAACACAAATTGCCAACAAATACATGAAAAAAATGTTCAACATCATTAGCAATCAGGGAAATGCAAATCAAAGCTATACAATTTTATCCTACTCCAGTCAGAATGGCAATGATCAAAAAAACAAACAACATCAAATGATGGTGAGCTGTGGGGAAAGGTATGCTTGTACATTGTTGTTGGGTGCACAGACTAGTACAACAAATCTGGAAAGCAGTATGGAGATTCCTCAATAAACTAAGGATTGGAACCACCATATGACCCACCTATCCTACCCCTGGGTATTTTCCCAAAGGATCTAAAATATACATAATATAGCAAGATAGCCACCTCAATATTTATAACCCATCTTATTTTTATTTAAGGAGAAGGAACATTCGTAATATGGTCAATGTTAAAAATATCCTTCATCCACACCATATTGAAGTTTTCTAAAATATTCTTATATACAATATAAAATGCTATTTCTATAAAATAAATGATTGGTTTCATTTAGCATTTTAATTGCTCTTCCACATTTAATTTTAATTTCCTACATATATTTAAAAACTTTCCATTGCTGTAGAGTATAATCTCACTTCCAGTTTCTTTCCAATTTTTCTTTCTTGTCAATATGACCATCAAGTCTGACATGTAAGATTAAGTGTCCCCCAAAACCTGGCAGGATATCATCTGTCAAATGGTTTTGTTGTTTTGCCAGTTCACAAACATGATGTTAATCTCATGGAAGACCTACCTCAAGACACATTATTCCAGAGTTCCAGAAAATAGTGTATGAAAATGCACATAATGGTAGCCTTACAAGTTGGAATGAAACCTCATCCCATAATCAAAAACAAATTTCCTTCACCTCTCAATATATACATTTTCCAAGGTCAACAGTCTGTTCGTGAATCTTGCACTGCCATTTCAGTCAATCTGGAGGCTTTCTCCATTTTTTATGACAAATTTCTACTCACCTAGAACCCTGATCTTAGAATATGCTGCTTTCTTGCCACCATTGGTGTGACCTCCTCAATGCTCTCTAAGCTAGAATATTTGCTGATCACCGAATTAGAGATAATAGCAGTACTTCCATTCGATGGACTGATAGTTTTAACAAGGATTGGATTATGTTTGCTAGTAAAAGCAAAAATAAATGTTTTCAAACTTTACTTTTGGAACTCAGAGAGAATTATTATTCTTTTCTTCTGGAGTTTTGGGAAGTAATGAGAAAGATGATTTGAAAGTCTTGGATATTCAGCCTAGGACACCTGGACAAAACAAGTTAACCATTGCTTTCTGCTCCATCCCCACAAGCCAATCAGCAAGAAGAATGAGATCAAAAGTTCTGTTTACATCCAGCCTCTGAACAAGCTCAATTAGGACACTACTTTAATAATGGTATTTCAATTTTTGTAAAATTTTAATCACCATATTTTTTGGCATTCGGATTTATGTTAATTCAATTAATATTTTTCTTACCTATTAATCTTCATGTTACTCTAAATGCATGAGGATGTACAAGTTTATTTGATGGTTGGCAAATTAGTCTGATGAAATTAGTCATAATTTTAATGATACCATAAGAAGACATCAGACACCAGGATCAGAGAAAAATGACTTTACTATTCATGGTACAGCAGGAATCATAGGCAACAGCATAGTCAATTCCTCTAGCCTCCAGGTCTCAGAGGGGCTCACAGATGGTCCCAGATGGATGTCTGTGAAAGCAGTAGGTTGATTACGGGAGACAATCCCTGATATTAGGAGACCACATGTTTTATAATGGGAAGTAAACAAGCCTGCCTTTTTCTCTGGAGGAAGATTCTGTGTCTTCTATGACAAATGTGTTCTTTGCTCCAGAGATGCACACACTGTCTCTACATTACAAGCCAGTTTTCTGTACAAGAATTATTGACAAATATCTTGGAACAAAACACAGTCATTCTCAAAGCTTAAAAATGTCATAAAAAATTTTGCTAATACTTTCTTCTACTTTATAAATTTCTTGAAGGCAGTACTGATGCTCGAAATGATTGGCTTAAATGAGTGTGGTGGCCATACCTCTAGTTCCAGCAGCTCAGTACAGGGAGGCAGAAGTATTGTAAGTTCAAGGCCAGCCTCAACAACTTAGCAAGACCCTGTGTCTAAATGAACACAGATAAATAGATAAGGGCTGGGGATGTAGCTCAGTTGTAGAGTGTACCTGGGTTCAATACCAGGTACTGGAAAAATTTAAAAAATCACTGGTTTGCAAAATGTCACTCAATATACACAAAATCATCAAAAAATAATTAAATCCTACTTTCCGCAGGATTAAAATATATAGAAATAGACATATCGGAAATAACACTAGGTAGCTCAATACTCATTTAATTTCAACAAATGCTTTGGGTTTGCCTCCTAAAGTACTACAATATGAATTTCACATCCACTACATGACATTTATTTCATGCCAAAGAACCACAAATATATCACTCACATTAAGTTAAACTATTCTTAGTCATGGTTCTACAAGAAAATAAATCTTTTGGGAATAACACAAGGCCTAGCATCTTCAGGCAGCAGTGACGAAGAAAAATGTAAAGGAAGATGGAAAGGAAGAAACCAAAGAAGAAAGGAGAACAAGGAAGAGAAAGTGAGAAGACAACATGTTTGTTTATGTCTGCCTGAAATTCACAATAATTATTTAACTAATTTTTGTTTCATTTCTGCTTCCATGTTAAGAGTTGAAGCTTATTGAAAATTGTCTCTTAATTAGACAAACTAAGGAAAAATAATTGGTCATCCTAAAAATATTATAGATAATGAAATAATGGTTTGGTTTGGTTTTAAGAGGCAAAGTCTTATTAAACTTACTTGCATAATTAGAAGTTCAATCCAAAATTGAATAGATTTTTTTAAAATCCATATGCAGAAAGTCAGAATGATGAGACCAGTTATGCGAGCTCACTGAAATGTAGTGAAAATATCTCCTTTTCTTTTCAAACATGTATTTTTGCTTATGAATGTTTGAATAATATTTTAAGGTAATGAGATAGCTTACTAGGTAAGAAGTGCAAATTTTCCATAGGCTTTATTTTTGTTATACAATTGATTCAAAATGCTCTAGATTATGAGATTTACTGTTTTCATTATTTCATAATAAGAATGGATAAGTTATTCTTGCAAGAGTCTTTTTAAATAATTTCTTTTTCTATTAATTTTAATAAAGAGAAAATAAAAATATTCAAAATATTGAAGCAAAGCAAATTACCTACAAAATGAGAGGTATGGCATGATAGTACAAGCAACTTTTATTGTGTTATATCAGTATATTTTTAGCCTGAGAGTTCTAAGAGCTCTTTATTATTTTTCATTATTTGCATGTAATTTTATTTACTACTTTGAACATAATTATGATGCCTGATTTGAACTGTGCATTGTATCAACCCCAGATATGATTGTACATCTCCTTCTTTATTTGCGTCCTGACAATTTTGGGAGGAAGGCAATTGGACATTGTTGATAAAAATTCATCATGACTCTAAATCTTCTAGCATGATTCAGATTGGTGTTTCCTGTTCTAGTCAGTCTCACCTAGACACTGAAAGTGCTTTCTCTTCCAAGAGATTTGGTGTTTAATATCTCTTCTGTCAGGTAACACCATCCCACTGGTGCATATGTGGACTGGCCATTGTTATCTTGTGGTCAGCACTGGACCTGAAGAGATGGGGCAGCTTTTCCTCAACCTGTGGAATTGGTGGGGTCCACTCTTTCTGTTCTCTTTGCTTCCAATGTCCAATTAACATGTAGGTGCTTTGCTGTTTTTAGGCTGTATTCTCTGACAATTCAGGAATACGAAACTAGCTTTCTACTGTGCTACACGTTATTAGGTAAAATACTATAAATCTTTGCTTGGTACAACTCTAACTTTCATGAGCATATGATTCACAGTCCATTTTTGCACCAAATTACCTATTATTTTCCACCTTACCTCAGCTCTTTGGCACATTAAGTGAGGCTCTGGGTTTCCACCTCCAAAGCCTCCTTTCCCAGCATGCACTCAAGCTGGGAAAACTTTACATTTAGTTTCAATTGTGCAGTCTTATCTTTTCTGATAGCACTTTTTCTAAACAAACTTTCCAGTTTTTACATTTTTGATGATTTAAGAAATATTATTGAGTTTTCATAATTACCATCTGCACAGAGTTGGAGAAAAACCATTTTTCTGCTGACATTCCCGGAGGCTGTGCAGACTTGACTCAGTTTATGTCTACACTTTGTTAAATATATATTCTATAATAAGTTATTGTGTTATTCCTCAAAGTTCTTATAATTTCATTGTCTCTTAGGAAAACAAATATACATAAATAAGTACATAAGTTTATGTACATCTATTAATCATATTCATTTGGCAAGAAATTCCATCCTTCATTTACTTCCTGAATCAAATTGAGTCATCTAAAGAATTATGAATATTTTGTCATTCTTTTTGTTTCTGTATGTGGAAGACCTAAAGACTGGGTTTTTCCTTCCCCATTTAAGAAGAATCTTAGTCTTGGGAGAAGTTTAGTAAACCTTCATTATTTTTTCATTC
Organism: Glaucomys volans; assembly: GCA_020662805.1. Classification (NCBI taxonomy): domain Eukaryota; kingdom Metazoa; phylum Chordata; class Mammalia; order Rodentia; family Sciuridae; genus Glaucomys; species Glaucomys volans. The sequence continues at coordinate 267,379 of JAJEJO010000180.1, forward strand.
TTGCTATGTTATGCCATTATCTAATAGTAGCATGTCCACTAACAAATAGGAATTGCCATGAAATGTCACTTCATAATATACTTAGCTCAAATTATTTCACATTAATTTGAAAGTAAACATTCACATTGATTCTTAATTTTTTGATAGCTAGTGGTTTTTCTGAGAAAATTTGTCAGTTATTTTTTTAAAAACATAGGAATTTAAAAGTTACATGGAAATTGAAAATACATATGCTCAAATTCAAGTTCAAGGAATGCTTATCCTTTCCTCTTTTCTCTTAAAGTCACCATTATATAATCATTTGTTCTTATATTCACATATTTTTAGTAAAAAGGAAGCCAAGATATTTAGATCTGAATAGATTTACAATTTTCTACTCTTAATTAACAGCTGAATAAGCTGGTCAAGAAAAATGTTCCTCTAACTTTGTGAATGATTATAAACTTCCCACTACTCTGTTCCACTCATAGTCGAAACTTAAAAACTTTTGACTACCACAGAATAGACCTGGCATGTGAAAAACAAAGCAATATTTTTGTACTATAGATTTGTCCAGAAAAGGAAATGGACAGTGCTACAACAGAGAACCCAACACCAGAACCTAAGAAGCCCTGGGAAAGCATTAGGGGCAGGAGGTCGGTTTTCTGCTGAGACATGATCCTTACCCTGAAATCATTCCTACGGTGGTAAGACTTTGATCTTGTTTTCAATCTGAGCAAACACAGTTTAAGTAATGTATAATTTCATTACAAATACTTGTCAAAAATCATGTCATTTTTAAGTACGGATAAGGGATCAAGAAACTTGGAAATAGGATGTTAAAATAGCCCGTCGGTTTTGCAGGAATGTGTTGATAAATTATATTTCACTTGGAACATAATAAAAAGCTTAGTAATTAGGTGTATACAGTGTCTCTGTTCAGAGTCAGATTGAGTGTGCTAGCTGACATCTGACATCCTAGGTCATTTCCATGGAAAGGTAGGAAGGGCTGAACAAACAAGAAATTTAAACCATCTACCACCTAAATGTTTCATTTAGCAGCGAATTTGTGTAACTCTAAATGAAATGTTGACCCCGCTGACTCTTCTATAGATAATTTGTTTAAGCTAATTAGAGTAGTAGATTAGAAGAAAAAGCAAACTTACTCAATGTCAACATAAATCATTGAGATAAAATGGACTCAGAATTCATTAAAGTAAAAAAAACGAATAAAACAGGTTAATACAGAAATGTTTTATTTTATATGTTAATTGTTCTACTTTGAGTTTAAAAACAAAAACAAAATTCAAAAAAGTTGGTTAATATGCACTTCTCCTACATATAAAAATAAACAATTTCATGCATAGCACCCAACCATTATAAAGGAGCAATAATAGCAGTTGAGTGGTCAGTTCAAATTTATTACAGCAAGAAGTTCTAACCTCAGAGTTAAGTGAGAAATTCAATTGCCCTGTGCTTAAAAGTAAAGAGAACTAATTTTAAAATTCGGTTTTCCATCTATAATGTAGGGAAAACAAAGAGAAATTGATTAGTCCCAGATTTGCCAAGTGAACCTTAGAAGCACTGGCATGGATTGTGCGAATATTTTTTGAATCACCTCTTTCCAACTTGAGGCATTTGCAAACATAAGCATTCCTTCCAGACAGTGTGTTAGGGAGATTTCTATCACTGTATAAATAACTATGAGAAAACAATTTATAAAGAGAAGAGGTTAATTTTAGCCCACAGTTTTGGAGATTTTATTCAATGATTGTTGCTTTAGGTTTGTGGTAAGGCAGCACATCCTGATAGATGTAGGAAACAGATTAAAACTGCTGACCCCATGGCTGGGAAAGGAAAGAGAGGGAGAGGAAGGGGCTGTGGTCCCCATCCCCTTCAATGCCTGACCCCAATAACCTGAAGACTTCCTACCAGCTCCACCCCCTCAAGACCTAACTACTTTCTAATAGTGCCACTCTGGGGAATAGCCTCTGCCATGCTAATATTCAAGGGGACACTGCAGACCCAAATTACAGCACACAAGTTAGTTCTCTTAATGGTTCAACCATCCCTATATGTGAAGGTGAAAACAAATAATTACAGAGTAAAAGAAGAAATAATTTTGTTAAGATTTTTACATTCTACTAGTCTCTACAAAAGCTAGATTATTGAATAAATGTTAATTTTTATCAAAATGTATCTTATGTTCATATAGCTGTTGTGATTTTAAAATGATAGCCTGATAAAATACCTGTTCAAGCACCAAAGCAGCTGTGCAGAGAGGGCTTCTGAAGAGGCTGCTGGGGTGTGAAACTCCAGACATGCTTTTAGGCAGCTCAGCTGTGAGTTGGACTTGAAGACCTTTTCCTAACAAGCAGAATACGGCAAATGCAATAGTTATTTCCAAGGAAAGATTGTGGCTTTGACCTCACTCACACACCCTCTCTGGTGCCTCTCATTTACCAGAATTGGTGAATCCAGAGTTTAGGTTAGGAGTGGTCCCTGTGCAGAGGTACTGGTAAGTGACCTCAACTAAGGCCCCAGCCCTGGACTTACAAAAAATAGTCCTGTCAACATGATGAGTGAGCGTGGACTGAGAAGTACCCAGTCAATGCTTGACAAGACTGCTACCCCAGTACACACAGCTGAGATCACCAGGACCCAACTGAGCATGCACCAACTCCTACCATACAGAAAACATGATGTAATTAGCATTGTTGTTTTGGGCAAGGTGTCAAATAATATTAGAAAACTAATACCATGTCTATGAGGTTCTCAGTTTGGCAAGAATAGTTTCATTTTAAGGTATCTTTCTTGAATACTAAGAAAATGTATAATGATTATATTATAGGTATATGACAATTCAGACAGAATTAGGAACTAATTGTTTTGTGGCTTATGGAGTCATGTCTGTATTCACTCAAAATATGCATAAATCCTTTCATGTTTTAAAATAAATAAAATTATTCCAAACGTGCCTTTAATTTAAATGAAATACACCAAAACAATTAAATTTTATATTTATATTGTGAGATAATCTGCAATTGGTTTTCTTAACTATATCTGGTGTTACATATTTAAATAACAAAGATTTATAATGTTACCTATGGTTTAGAAATAAAGTTATTTATTTTTCCAAGTTAGCGCAAATATTCTATTATAATAATTTGTAAACAATCAATAATTAAGTCTCCTGATACTCATGTCATTGCTCTTCAAATACATCTTGTCTCAAAAATAACAGACACAAAATCATAATTTGGAATTTCTTCAGGGATAGCCCTAAGTCTAACAGATATATTGTTTCAAACAAGAAAAATATGCAGCATCCTGGGAAACTGAAATGCTCTCATTTTATTCCTCTCCTAAGAGAATAGACTCAGACTATCAATTGTTCTTTATTGTTTTTGATTCTTTTGAGGTATTCATTCTAGGGATGAAAATAACATACAGGGAAAATACTGAATAGTTTTCAGATTTATTTTAAAACAGGGCAGAGCAGGCCCTCTTTGAGCACAACCTTTGTATGTATTATACAATACTGCTAAAAGACTAAATAAAAATGCCTGGGCATGGCTTCACCTTTAAAAACAGCTATGCTATACACCACAGTAGGTAACCAATTCATTTTTGAAATTTTAACAAACATGAAGGTATTTGTTCCATTCACGGTCATTTTATTCTGGATCATGACTGTCTTCACAGCTGGAAGGAAGTTGTTTATTTTGAGAAACTCTGACATTCCTCTAGCCTTTTAATCTTTGCACTGAAGTCAAGACTTCTGAAGTTTAGAAGATGGCTCCTTAAAGCCTGAGGGAAGACTGAAACTTCCCCAAAAGCAGAAAAGTCTAAAGTGAAATCTTGCCTCTTAAATTGTGGCAAAAGAAAATCACTAACTATTTAATAGAAGATCTAGAACTTAGAAAAACCCTATTGTCCCGTACAGATTTTCCAACTGTTGAAGGGAACAGGAAAACTGCAAATGAAGGGACCATAGCCTCTTGAACATGAGCCTGATTGTAGGAAATCAAAGGTGATTCAGAAGTTCAAAAACCAAATCACAAAGGAGGAAATTTAACACAAATCATGTTCGAAAAGAAAAGTGAGCCTCATAAATCTGAAGTCATAAAATTTTCTTCAATCTTTCCATTAGAAATCATTTTTTCAATATGCACATTCATCTGTTGTAGTGGATTTAAACAATGATTATTTATTTTTTCAAATACTTTTAAGAAATCCTTATTCAATAAACCAGTATATAAAACAAGCAAATTGGTACTCCTTTTGAATTCTCTTCTAGTAGCAAGAACATTGAATTTCCAAATAACAGTACAAGAACTCAGTACAAATAGATACTGCATGGGATGGTATTTTTCTTATATAACTAGCTTTAGGATAGAGCAGGAATTCTCAAAAGAAAAGGAAAAGAAAAAGAAAAGTTGACAAAAGAAGACCCACAAAGGCAGACAAAATTGTAGAGCTGGTACTAAATCTGAGATTCCCTACATACAATATCAGCCCTGAGCCCTAGACACTGCATCTCAGGTCCACTGTAAGAGGAGGAGACAACCTCTAATTAGCTCTTTGATCTGTAAGTGGTCAGAGTAGCTCCAGATCCTTATCTCCTCAAGACAATGCAGATGAAGAGATTAGTCCTTTGTAGGGAATAATTGTCCTCAATTTAAGTCCCTGGGCTTTCCATAGAAGAATATAATCCAAATATATATTTAAATTCAGTGAAAAAATAGGAAGTCCAACCATAATGAGGGAAAATCCATAGAAAGAGCAAAAGATAATTTAAAACTTTAAAAACTTCAGTTAAAGTTACCAGGATTAAAAAAAAATAGAGACTATATAATTAATATGAAGGCAATAATTGAAGTAGAAAAAGCAAGTGATTAGTATGATAAAGAACAAGACATTCAACTGTTTATTAGAAAAGCAAATAGTTGCATAGGAAAAATTACTTCTAATGTTCTTTAACATAGTAGCATTACTATAGTTGACAACAATTAGTTGTATATTTCAAAATAAATAACAGAGAAGATTTTGAATGTTCCCAACACAAGAAAATGACAAATGTATGAAGGGATCTATGTGCCAAATACCCTGATCTGATCATGGCACATTATATAATTGTACTGAAATATTAAACTGTTCCCCACACATATGGTCAATTACTGTGTCAATTAAAGTTTTTAAGTAATTAAAGAAAAGAACAAAGAGTTTTAAAGTGAACAACATCTATAATTGGTAAAATAAATAAGGGTATATTAAAGAAAAAATAATATTTCACTCATCTTTTTGAGTGTGTATGTGGGTGTGGGGTGTGCTGGGTATTGAACCCAGGGCCTTAAGCATGCTAAACATGACCTCTACCACTGAACTATATCTCAGACCCAATAACTGTCTTTACAAGCCATCACTGGCCATGCAAACATCAAAGAACACAATGATGGTGTGATGAATAAGTCAGCAAACCCATAATGTATTTCCTTCTCACCAGGGATACTCAGGCATTAACAAATGACTTTAACCAGACTTCCTTGTAGATTTACTAATGACTTGGAACAAAAATTCTTGCACTCGTGATTTAATGGCAAAGAAAAAAACTGTACTCATTTATAGCATTTAACTTTTCAGGGTGAGCCTTATCATTCATCATATTTGTGTATTTAAAAAAATCTCAAACAGGAGATTTTGGACAGGGAAATCCAATCTGTTGTAAAAAAATGTGGAGTTACTTCTCCTCCCCTTAAATACGGACTCCCTCCAAGTCTTGCTATCAATAAAATGAAGTAGAAGTGATGCTATGCCCATTGCAGTTGGCAAGAGAGTCTAGGTAGAGTGGGATGATATTCCATATCCAATACGAAGAGAAGACCCATGTAGAGAATGGTCACCTTAATGCATGAAGTTCTCAGACATGACAGAGCCTTCTTGGAGCTTTTATCCTGACATTGCCTGTAGATAAAAGCAGCCACACAAATCCTGTTGTCAGCAGTTAAAGCATCCACATGAGAAACTGGAACTGATTCTATGTGGAGCAGGAGCAACATCCAGTAAACACCTTAAATGTACGAACTAACAAACCATTTTGTTGTTTTGAGACACAAAGTTTTGGAGTGCTTGCTTTTTCTCCATAGATAACTGATAGATAGCCTAATGATACATGACCACAGAATCTCAGTAGCAACCAAGGGAACCATAAAATTGGGAAATACAATCAAAAAAAGTTTTCTCAAAAAAACAATGCATTGTAAGAAACATTGGTGATCAAATTAAATACCAAACTTATAAGCTAAGAGAACATCTTGATGACAAAACACTCATGATGATAGTGTCTAATTAATGAAGCCTCACGAAGGGCAAAACCTGAGTGATGGAGAACTACAGAATACAAAACTCAGGAGGCTGGCCAACAAGTATTATGCTCCATTCAATACACTTAGAAGAATCCTTATGGGGAGAGAAAAACAGTTCATGTAACTTCTCAATAGCAAATCTGTAGAGGGGAAAGAGAATAACACACAAAAAGAAAACAATGAAAGTTAAATTGACAAGAAAATTTTAAAATATGCATAATAAAATTAAAGTTCAAACTTTAAATACAATAAATATGAATGGTCTAATTTAAGAGAAACAGGTAATCAAGTGGATTTTTGAAGGATTAGTTTGTTCATAGGATACAAATCCCCAAACAAGTGCATAGTACTTGAACTCAAGGGAAGGAGGACCAGATGCCCCTAAGACCAGCAAAAAATGTAAAGTACTTATATTAAGTTTTCAATGAAAAGTCATAACATATGAACCTTATAAAGTAACCTGAAAAAAAATGAATCTGAAATTGAAATATCCTCAAGAAGAAAAATTTAAATATGTAATTATGGTAAAATAATTCATTTTTTCAAATAAAAAAACATTTGTTTAAATGTAGATGAAAAGCTCAAAAGGAAGTTTGGTTTATGAGACATTTATATAATGTAAGGAAGAAAGGCTAATGATCAACTAAATATCTAAAATTAAGATAGTAGAAAAAATAAATGCTAATTAAATAGAACAATAATTAAATTAAAATATAATTCTTTAATATGACCCAGTTATAGGCAAAGTTACAAATATTAAGCAGGTCCGATCAGAAAGAGAATGTATAAATAATTGATATTTGAAAAAAATTTTACTTAAGTATAAATCTAATGAACTTTAAAATTTAATAGGAAAATATAAAATATAGAACAGTAAGTTAGAATATGCCAAAAAAATGTTACAAAACAAACATCAAAAATGTAAAACAATGCATTATGCTGAAGTTACTAAAGAAATTGGTTCAGTAGTTAAAACTCCTGTCTTAAACTTTAAAAATAAAAATTAAAAATAAATAAATAAATAAATAAATAAATAAATAAATAAAAGGGCTGGGAATGTGACTCAGTATTTAAGCTCCTTTTGGCTCGATTCCTCAGGGAAAAAAATACTAAATACAATTCTACCTTAAAGGAAGCACCAACCTGAAATAGTTTTATAAGTGTCATGATAATTTGCAAAGGACAGATTATTCCATCCTAAAAATAAGTCAAATAAATCTTTCAGAGAAAAGAAAGAACACAGAGTTTTATAGGAAGCTGTCATAACTTTGAAGTCAATGACATAAACTTTCAGAAAAATGAAGTCCCCAAACATCAAGACATTATAATAAACCCCCAATATAAAATGAATACAAGGTAACATTGTGGGTTACACTGAAGACTAGAAAATTTGTTAAGACAAGTTATCATATTAGTATATTGTAGTGCAAAAGTGATAACATTTTATTCAATTTATATTAAAAAGTCTCTGAATTATATTCAAAACAATCTTTTGGGCAAGAGATAATTATGAAAGGTGCTAAGAAAAAATAAAGAAAAGCTAAATAAGTGCAGAAGAATACCATAGTCATTGATTAGAAGAAAACAATGACAAACATTTTTTCAAAGCATGATAAATTGAACATAAAAATTAAGGACTTCTCTTTGGATGATATTTTTTAAAAGGTGAATGATGAACTACACTGGGAGAAAATAATAGAAAAACACATCTCAAATAATGACCTATCTAGTAAAGCTAAATCTAGTATATGTAAAAAATTAAAAATTCAATAATGAAACAAAACCTTATGTGAACTACAGTGGGAAAATAATAATTGAGAATCACATATCAAGTAAACACATAACCAGAATATATAAATAACTAAAAATTCAATAAGAAAACAAAACCTTATTAAAAATAAGGGGCAAAATATATTTTTTATATTTTTATTTTTACAGACTGCATTTTGATTCATTGTACACAAATGGGGTACAACTTCATTTCTATGTTTGTACACAGTGTAGATTCGTGTATTCACACACATACATAGGGTAATGATGTCTGTCTCATTCAACCATCTTTCAAACCCCCACCCCACCCCCACCTCTGGAAGTGGAGAATATCATGCTAAGTGAAATAAGCCAATCCCAAAAAATCCAAAGGCTGAATGTTTTTCCTAATAAGTGGATGATGATACATAACGGTGCTGGCGGGTGGGGGTGGTAAGAGAAAAATGGAGGACCTTTTGCAAAATATTTTAACAGATACTTCCCCTGAGAAGATATGGAAAGGGTGAAATCAGCCCTTGAATGAACACTCAAAGTTATCAGGACAGGCACCCTAAGATGTTACTACACACTTGTGAGAAGGTCTAAAATGTAGAAAATTGCCCTGCCATGTGTAGGTGGGAAGGGGAGGAACCACAACTCATAAGCTCCTCACAGAATTGTAAAGTTTATATCACTACTTTGAAGAAGAGTTTGCTGACTTCTTAAACAGTTAAGCAATCACCTATCATAGGATTCACATATTGTAGTCCTAGGTGTTTGCTGGAGAGAATTAGAAGCATAGGTTCATTCAAGTTTTCCACATTTCTGTAGCCACTTTAGTTATGACAGCCCTGAACTGAAAATAACATAAATGTCCATTAGAAATCAGTGGACAAACAAATTTTTGTTTGTGGGGAAAATTATACACATTTGTTTGTGGGGAGTGAATATTAACGGAAACAAACGTGATTGGAATAAGGATGTTAACAGGAGTTTATGTTGGATTCTCTAAGTGGGGCTTAAATAAAAGGTCACGTACTCTCAATATATCAAGTTTTTCATTATAGTACAAAAAATATAAACAACATGATAATGTCAATATATTCTTCAGTGTGTGCAAAAGACCTAACAGCTAGGCAAATCTACTCCAACACTTCCAAATGTCCAACCTGTGCACAGAATTGCACTTAGTGTCCTGATAATTACTTCACAGTTGCATGTCAGACTTTCAATGTCATTGCTCATAAATTACCATATCTGTTTCTAGAGTATAGAGTATACACAATGGTATTTGGCCTAGAGTATACACAATGGTATTTGGTGAGAATTTTAAAATCAACCCAAACAAAATAATACTGTGAAGTTTTGGGTGAACATTGTCTTCTGTTCTAAAAACTCTGCACGCTAAAGTACTTTGTCAATAACACCAGAGGGAAATGCTCAAGTAAATATAAATTAATAGAGGGTAAGCTTGTGAGAATTTCAGAGAAACAGCGTCAAGGCCAGCATCTGACCATGCACCATTTTGCTCTAAAGCTCAGGATCTCAACACTGAGCTACACACCTTTCCAGTTGGGACAGGAAATCATGTCATGAAGGCTTTTCATATTTTCATCACTGTTCCTGGAATGTGATAGAGTCTGGGTCATAACCTAGGCTTTCTAATGAAGTCCAGTTCTCATCTCCGTCGTCTATAAAGGGCTTCTCAAACGCATTGCGCCGATACTGAACTAAATTGAGGTATCAGGATCATCCCTCATGTTCAGCAGACCTTGTATCCTGGTAACTTTCTGGGTTTGTTAAAGCACTGAGCTCTCCACTGTATAAGCCATATCCCCCTCACCAGACTGGATATGACCACTCCTGAAGTCCTAAAGAAATCATGATATCAATGTGCTCCGTGGCTCCCGTCCCAGGTTTAGCATCTAAAGGCACTGAAGTACACTTGGGAACATAATATGAAAAAGAAGTCAAAAGGCAGGAGGAAACAGCATGGAAAGTTGCAGCCTTACAGTACTATGTTTATGAGACTTTTCAATGATCTGAGCCTGTGTTAGTGGAAAAACTTGTTGCAATGTTGCCCTTGCAAAGTAAAGTAAATTGGGAGACTGAGGCACAAGTTCAAAGCCAGCCTTAGCAACTTAGCAAGGCCCTGAGTAACTTAGCAAGACCCGTCTCCAAAAATAAAGGGCTGGAGATGTGGCTCAGTGGTTAAGTGCCTCTTGGTTCAAGTCCCAGTATGGGAAAAAAAATTTAAAAAAAGAAAAAGTTAAGTAAATAGTTTTGCCAACATACTTATTTTTTTTCTTTTCTGTCAAACATTTCGAGAATTATAGTCCTGTGGGCAGCTTAAAGGACTCTGCTAAAATTAAATTAATAAACTTTCATTTTTTTTTTCCTTCACATTTGTTTAAGCAAACGATGTAGATCCTTGATAAATGTCTTTAATCCCAACGTCTTAGGATTTTTTACCCTCAGCTTCATGGAGAAATGCTTCGATTTTGTGAAGACCTCAAACATGCTACATAAAAAGCATATTGTTATCTTTCTATTTTTGATCAGTATTACACAAAATATCTATAGGTTAGTTGTGTGTGGACGGGGTTAATGATGGTTTCTTAGAACTTATGCTTGCAGAGCATCTACATACCATGTTCCACAGATTGATTGACATAGGAGGAGTGAAAAGAGTTGCTTCAACTAAGTTCTAAAGAGGCTTCAGAGGCTGGAGAGCAATGGAACCTCCTTAAGGAAGGAGTGCACTACAGTGGAAAGATACATTTGGAATAGGAAAGATTTCCATTCAATTCCCAGCTCTGTCACTTGTTAGCTCTGTGAACTTGGGCAAATTGCTCTTGGGCTGGTCAAGTTCAATTTTCTCATTTATTAAATGTGATTAATAATGGCACCCTCTTAGGAATTTGACAAAGACTAACTGAACAATTCTGTGTAAATCCCTTAGCTTGGTACTATGCACACAGTAGGTAAATTAATTAGGTCACAAGCTAAGCTGTTCTGCCAAAGATATCAAAAACTACAGTGCATTAAACAATAGAGTATATATTTCCATTTCCTGTGACAGTCTTGTGAGCAAGGGGTCCAGGGAGAATAGCAGCTTGTCTCAGCAGGTAATTCAAGGACAGACACAGTTTCTTTTCATCTTCTTGTCTTGCTGCCACCTCCGGAGTTGTGCAGCTTTCATGTTCAGAGCTGGCTCTCGCCTACATCAATCAGGGGCCCAGTGAGAAGCATAGCACACATTCCACTGACATATTTTAAATGAGTTTGACAAAGGAACAATTTACAGCAGCAGGACCTGGGTTAAAAGAAACATGTGAGAGGAGGCTACATCCAGGAGCCTGGAGAAACTGGTCTGAAGAGACAGGAAGAATTTGTGAGCATCTGCAGGAGGGCCATTGGAAGAAGATGTGAAGGTTGGTGGTGTGAAGGAGCCAACACACAGGAGTCCTGGAATGGGTGGAATCAGGGAAATGAATGCTTGACCTTCTCTTCTCACACTATGGTGGTCATCTCATGGAGGACACATCTGGCATTCCCAGGAGGAAGAAGCCCCTCATCCCAGACCCATTCAACCCAAACATGCCTTTTAACAAGATTTTTGTGATATTTATTAATTAATTATTTTGGTGCTAGAGGTTGATTGAACTCAGCAGCACTTAACCACTGAGCCGCATCCCCAGCACTTTTTTGTATTTTATTTAGGGACAGTTTCATAAGTTGCTGAGGCTGTCTTCGATCTCTCAATCCTCTGGTCTCAACCTCCTGAGCCGCTGGGATTATAGGCATGTGCCACCCTGCCTGTTTCCCATGAATTTTATATAGAAAACAGTTTGGAAAGTACTGTTAAGTACCTACAGTTTTTGTTTTTGTTTCTGTTTTTCAAGATGCATTTGGTTCCAGGGCTAGCCAGTCATCAAGTGAGGCTCTTAGAGGAATCAATATCCCTGTATTTTACATTATTTCAAGAAGCATTCTCACTTCTGAAGTGTCTCTAGAGAGGTAGGTGATGATGCTGGGTGTTTACTATCTTCGTGGGGTAAGGAAGGCATTTCCTTAAATTTTTTCTTTCTTATTATCATATACCTCATTTCAAAATCTCAAAATGAATGTCCCCTTCGATATGTCAAACACCTTAGTAGTCTGCTAGTGAGTTTAATTTTTAAGATCCTTGCAATCAATTGGCAATTACCAAAGCACATTGAAAGCCATGTCTTCCCTATTGCTAGCTTTCACCACTGACACACATTTGTCTCTGATTTTAATTGCCATTATTTGGCTTCTATCTCCTAGAATTTTCTTCTCATTCAGATCAAGAACCTTATTAAATAGTCAATTTCCTACTTTTGTCTCTAGCCTACAAAAGAGAGCTGCTCCTGAATTTTTCAAAGACATGGTGGCCCTGTCATCAGTGCATATTTTACCACTATGGTGCAGAGAATTTCCCCCCAGTCCTCCCATGGCTATGGTTTACAACCATCTTAATTTGCACCTAATAGAACCCCTGCTCACCTGCCTGATGTTGTGTTCTCCTTACTCTAGAACATGCCAGAAGAGTGCTGATCTTATCCCAAGGATAATAGGCCAAGCCATTGACCTCGTCACAGAACCTAGATGTGTTTCACCATGGCTCAAGTCAACACTTTCAGTCCAGAACTCTAAGTAAGTGCACTGATGTCAATGAATCCAGGAGGAAAACATCTTAGGTTTCACATGCCTTCTGATACTTTCAGTGGACATCCTCATTTACAATAGCTAGGTTCATGTTGGTCAGAGTTAACAATTCCATTCAATTCCTTCTTAATACAGGCTCTTTGCTTCCAGGCCTTGTGCTTTTACATCAATGATAGCTAGGAACTAACTTTTATGTATTTGAAGGAAAATGATGATTTGTCAGAGTAGATTCTGGGGAGAATCCCTTTACAGAAACTGTGGTATAAGAATTTAATTTTTTTTTAGCAGGGAAATTCTGGTTCCTGCAGACAGAGGGAGTCAGAAGGTTGACACCTGAAAAGGAGAGTTGACTTGATTTGAGGGCTCCATTTCTCATCTTTAAATGCCTCTCTGCCAGTATCAGGGTTTCAGTCTTTCCCGTTCCTTTCCTTACCTTAGCATAAGACACCTGGTGAGGATGAGCATTTAATTAGAGCTGTGACTCTGCAATCCATGAAATCAGACCCTGGGCTGGACTCCAAGTCTTCTCTTCCCCACAGAGGTTTTCAGACATTGCCTCCATAGCTTTGGACTCCCAAAATCAGCACTGTATTTTTCCTAGGTCTCATTTAGGAGCCATCAGAAGCAACCAGTGCATCCTGCAATCTTTGTATTGGCTGTGATCTCCTCAGCAACTGAATGGCCAGAGCCCACTTGACCTCTGCATGCCTCTGTCACCACTTTATCCTTTGTCTTCATGTACGATGATTTGAACAACTTAATGATGATGCCGCAGAAGATTGGCATCCTTTCTGTATCCCAACAAGTACAACTTCAAATAGGTGAGCAAACCTTACCCATAAACCTATTTAAAATTCTGCCTGACACATGAGAAGAATTTAATAAAGGAGCTAATTACAAAGGATTGAGTAAGATTAGATGAACCCAGCAATAGGAAGGAAAAGGGAGAGGAAAAAAGAAAACCTGGAACCTCAAAAGGATCGTTACAGCTGAAGAACTGGGCACAGTCCTTTGGGAAAGATAGTCTAGAGGGAGAGAACACAGCCTCTAGACACAGAAGGATCTAGAAGAATATATCTTCCCACCTACCCATCTCCCCTTGACTAAACCCAGCAGAAAGCCCAAGCTCTTGGGAATCCAAATAGCCCAGCTTTTTGGAGCAAAGTACAAGTGGGAGAGAGAATCTGAAGGTGCAAAGAAAACACCCGTTTTTTCCGTTCCATGATCTAGGCAAGAGAAAAAGAGGAGTAGCAAGGGAAAAGCAATGAGCTGAAAGAAAGCCCCAGAACAGGAGCACATTGGTTCCTCTTGCCTCCCTTTGGTCAAAACTTAGGCACGTGGCCACACCATCTGCAGGGAACACTGACAAATATAAATTCAAGCTGGGAGGCCATATGCACAGCTAAAACTTGGGGGTTTATTTACTAAAATAAAGGAGAAAATGGATATTAAGGGAAACTTAGTGAGTTTTGTTGTAGTAGATTTTCAGGCAAAGTAGTGGCAAAAAGGAAGTAACTTTATATGAATGAAAAAGTGATTGCATGAGTCATTTAACAGATATTCACTTTCTACTTTGTATTCAGAACTCTGAATTAAATAGAGGGCCATGCAGGGATTTCACACGTAATCCTTACCTTGGTGCAATGAATGAATCCTCATTCCAGGTAACTAACAGGTAATTCCTTAGATCACCTCTTTGGAGATGATTAATACATTTTAAACTAATTTTTAAAAATATTTTTTTTTCTGGAAGGAAAGGTGAATATGGTGGTTAGGTAGAACAGAGGTGATAGAATTATAGAGAATTAACATGAGATTCATCCAACTATTTTAAATACTATTAACCAATACTGAGAATCTAGCAAAATTTAACGCAAAGATCCTATCCTCTTGGACCTTAATTTCTGTTTGGAGAAAGGTAAAAAGACATTACTATGGTTCATATATAAGGAGTCCCACAGAAGCTTCTGTGTAAATGCAGGAACGTTCAGGGAAAATGGTTAGATTATGAAAGCTATAACCTAATCAGTCAATTCTAGTTTGAATGGACTAACTGGGTGGTAACTATAGGAGGGACATGACTAGGGGAGGTGGGTTACTGGGTGCGTGACGTGGAAGGCTGCATCTCCTGTGGGGTCCATATGTGCCCCATCTCTCTGCTTCCTGATTCCATCATGAACAGCCTTCCTCCACTTGGCCCTTCTTCCCGGATGGGCTGCCTCACCTTGGGCCCAGAGCAATGAAGTCAGCCATGTATGGAGTGAAATCTCTGAAACTATAAACCCCCAAATAAACTTCCCCTCCTCTAAATTGTTTTGGTCAGGTATTTTGCTCACAGCAATGAGAAGCTGACTAATGCACATGTGCGTTTAGGTGTAAGAGACATAAATGGTATTTTAGAGTTGTCAAGGATGTTCTGCCTGAAAGGCAACACTTCAATGAAGTGATGAAAGAATCACAAAGATCTGTGAGGTAAGTGTTGAAGACTGAGGAAAAAAATGACTCCATGTGTCTAGAAATAGGAAAAGGCTTGGTGTAGAGACAACATAGAAGCCCAGAAAAGTGGAGAATGGTAGAAAACAGTCTGGGAAAGTCATGAGCTTGATCATGTGAGTCCTGATCACCCATTAGTAGACTTAGGATTGAGTGTGGAATGGATCTTTTTATGACAGGAGGGTGACAAAATGATTTTCAGCTTATATTATCATCTATGTTAACTCATGGTGATTTGGGTATGATTATTGCTAGTCATGGTCAGTAGTGGTTGGATAGCAGATATACTTGAAATGTATGACTGATAACAATTGACAAGTGTATTCGTTTGAGATCTGTGAGGGGAAAAAAGGGAGTTGTTTCCAGTTGAAGGAACTGAGCAACTAACACTGGGCTACAAATGGATATGGAAAAAATTAAATATTTGTTTTGGATATATTAATTTTGCAGTGCATTTGCATGTCTATGAATAAAGATGATTAATATTTCAATATCTAGGAGTCAACCAGATAAACTTAGCATAGATGAGTTTTGAATGACTCAAGACACTCTCAGAGCTAGAGTAGTGCAATTAATTTAGAGAATTGGTGAAGTGCAAATTTAAAAGTCACTAGCATGAACGCAGCTCTCAAAGCCATGAGCTTGGATGAGAGGAGGTGTAGCAGAAACTCAGAGCCTTGGACAAAATTTGGAAACAACAGCAAAATGGTTTCTCTTTCATTCTTTATTTCCATTTGCCTATTCTCAAGACAGGGAATCCAAGGTCCATGTTTTTAGTTCATTTTCATTATTATTAAATAAGTTATGTGATAGTTTGGAAAGCTGCCTTGTATTTCTAAAGAAACATTTTCCATAATCTAAGAATAGGATATGTTTTGGATTTAGAAATGACAAGTGATTAGTAAACATTAGAAGAACTAGTCCATATCCTTCCCATGACTTTAGGGTAAAATGAAACCAATGCATATTTGAATATTGCTTCTAAATCCAAGGAGCAGTGACAATAGATAGGTCAATATTTCAATTCTGAAGAGTTAGCTAATCAGAATAGTGTGAATTCAGCAAATGGTCTTGTGACATACTAGAGCACTTCCTAAAGTCATCTAATATATATTCTGATATTAACCTACTTGTTTAAATATTAGTCTCAAAATAGAAAAAAGTTAAATGAAGTGGGTCAACATTGAAACACAATACACTTCTATTTGTTCATAGGGTGTTATGGTAGCCATTCTTTCCTAGCTAGGATGATAGACAAGTTTTAAATAGAGGGACATGAACAGAGTCTATGAGAAATATAAAAAGAAACATTTTCAATGCATCTGTCTCTCAAACTCCATGATGAAGGAAAAAGCAGTAACTTTCATTAAAACTATAGTGCTGTCAATAGCTGGCCATAATTCATCTTTTTTTTAAATTATTTGAGCTCTAATGAATGATGAATTGGTTCTCTTGACAAATATGGTTTTCTAAGGCATATTTATGTTTCAAAGAGGCAAGATGACTCGAGAGGTCGTGAGTGAGCTCATCCCTTCTCACACCTTCCTTTACCTTATGTTTTCTAAGAGATAATGTTCGTATGTTTAAATAAAAGCATGTGAGGTTTCTGGCTTGGGCAACAGAACTGACATTGTATAAAATTCTTTGGTGCTTAGTGACTTTTATATTATTTTTTTCAGCTTTACAGTAGTGTGAATGAATAAAATTTGTAAGGCGCTACAATAGAACAAAAGCCATTGTGAAGGCTGTGTCAGACTCTGCTAACATATCACTACTTTAATGTGCTTCTTAAAAAATATTTCTTACCATAACTGTAGTGAAGGAAAGTATATTTTTTTATAAATTCCTTTGTGGACGTGAAACATATCCAAAGTGCACATTGCTACACAATAATACGCAAAAAATAAAAAGAAGCTAAAGAGTTTCTAACTTACCTTATGAAATGAAAGGGAGTCAGAATAGGTATATATAGATTAGTCTTACTGTAAACAGGAAACAGATAAGTATTATTCATACTTATTTATATATGTTAGAAGAAGTAGCAAACTGCAGAAGCATTTTGTACAACTAAAATTTTAATTTAAGACTCTGAAGAAGCACACCTACTACCCAAAAAAGAATTCCCAGCACACTTCCCTAACGCAATAGTTTAATTTTAAACTTGAGGAGTTCTCAAAGATCATCGTCAATTATTTTGCAACTTATACACCAGCCACACATGCACATGCACCCACACAATTGTTTGTCTAACTCGTGCTCTGCTCCAACTTCTACTGACTAAAATATGTTTACGTGGATTTTTTTCACATTGTTTTCTTTCTCTTTTTGCAATACAGGAGATTGAATTCAGGGGTGCTCTATCCCTTAGCTACATCCCCAGCCCTTTTTAGTTTTATTTTTAAATTTTAAGGCAGATTCTGGACAAGTTACCCAGGCTGACCTCAAACTTGCCATCCTCCTGCCTCAGCATCCCCAGTACCTGGGATTATAGGTGAGTTAGCCATTTGTGTTTTCTGATAAAACACAAGCATAAATAAACAAAAAGGATAAAATAAAACCAAAATCATTTATATCACCAGTGAGGATAAATTTAAGGAAATGAGAAGAAATTACTGAGTACTTACTTATGACATGATAGACATATTTCTCTCTGATTCTCTGATTCAGGTATTGTTTTCTAATCTGATTATTTGAGAGCGGTATTACTCCTATAAATGTGAGACTCTTTCACTGATCTTTATGTCTCTCGGAAGTGATTCTGGGCAGTTATTCTCTCCGACCTCTCATTTTGCTGGAGTAGCAGCAGTCAGTGCCTCTGGTTGTGCATCTGCTAGGCTAGCCCTCAGACTTTCCCACATCTAGATGTTGAGAGCAGACTGTGATGAAGAAACTGTATTCATAACTTCAAATCACCTTCAGGGCAGCTTTAACAGAGACAAGATTTTATTTTCATGTCAACGTATTCTGTTTCTAGCTATCCAGAAGTACATATGAATATAAGCAGAGGGGATGTAGATCTCCTGCTCTCCATAGGAAGGAACATTTGCATCTTTCTTTACCACAGTTTTTAATTCAGGAAGTGATAAAAGAAGTATTTTTTATTAGCTCCTTACAATAGCATCCATTATTAATGCTGGTATTTTTGTAATATAAATTGGTCAATAATAAGTTTAGTTTTTTGTTTATATTTTCCCTTATAAATGGTGATACTGGGGCATAAAATGATTAATTGGCTTACTTAGTTCTCCCAATGAATCCATGGCTCCAAAAATAATATTGAGATAGTTTTCTAGAATATATAAGAAATGAATTAAAAACACATGTTAATTAAAACAAAAAACAAAAAACAAAAAATACTCTATATCCTGAAACACCATCTTCCATTTTACAGAACCCACAGCCAAAGAAGTCATTGGCTCCAGGACCCCCGGAAGACCAGGGAGTAGCTCATGGAACTAATTATATTGCCAGCCAAAAAGAGAGAAGCCCTAAATTCAGTTGCATTAACATGCTCAGGGCTGTTGTACATTTATGTTTTCAAATGGAATGCATGCCAGAACTTCTTTTTATAGTTCTCATGAGTATGTTGGAACTCCTCAAAACATGCACTGAAGACTTTTACTTTTTCCACTCTGTATTTTTCTCATTTGAATATCTCATTCATGATGCTACTCCAGCTGATCAATGATTTAATTTTTTTATCCGCAGTCCTGACTCCCATCTTAGTTCCAGACAATTTATTCAATTTCCTGCTTAATAGTTCCATTTGGAAGCCTTAAACACTCCCGGAAGTCAATATTTTCACACAAGTTTGTCCCTGTCCCTGGTCTCCTGCCAGTGTTCCTTGTTACAGTTTCCTTGGAATTGAGCAAGCCAGAATTCTGGGTCCTATTCTACATTCCCATCTTCCTCAATCTCCATGATGTTTTTTTGGCCTCCGGTTTGTTAACCCCAATAAGTTAACCCCACAAAGATGAGAATTATCACCTTTTGTTATCATTGCATCCGCAGCACCTTGGCAAAGAGTTGGTGTGCAGTACATTTTATAATAAAATAATCATCCTATATGTGTCTTTATTGTGGAACTCTTTTAGTGAGTTCATAAAATCAAATGTATTTCTCAAGTATGGCAAGAAACATGTGAGAATATATTTCCTTAAGTTAAATCATTTATAGAGCTGAATCAGTGCACTAAAAATTGTTAAAGACTTAAAAAAAAAGAAACAGATTTGGGGAAAGAATTGTATCTTGTCGATATTGGGTAGTTTTAGGATTCCTTAGGGACTGCAGAAGCTTTTTCCCAAAGGAAGCCCTAAATTTAGGACATCTCTGAATTCACAGCACAAAAGTAGTCAGAAGATTTTATAGTTCAGGCACCAACAGAGAGAAATGGAAAAATGGCACAAAAGACAGCTTCTCACACAGTGTAAATCATGTAGCAAGAATAAGATTTTCTGTTTTCTATATCATCAGTAGCGGTGAGGAAATTTTGAGACAGGGAACATAGAACTGGACAGGCTGCTCTGAGACCATTTAAACATTAAACACTGGTGGGTCAGGATCAATATTTGTTGCTTTTCCTATTTATTAAGGATTAAGTAACGTCATAATCTTTTTATTCCCTTCTGTAAGGGAATCATTTTTTTATAATGTCTAGATAAAATCTCTTCACTCCTAAATTCCTTTAAAAAGTGGGCTTCTGTCAATCATATTTTTTTTTTACCTGTACTCAGTTTCAATTAGTTTTAATGTCACTTAGTTGAGAAATAATTTTTTTAATTTACTTTTCGATTTTCTCCAATGAATTTCCAGATTCTTAAGGGTGAGCACTGTGTTGTACATATCCTTGTATTTCAAGTATTTAACACATAAATGAATATGCAGTAGATACTTAACATAGGCCTCTTTCAGCACAACAAAAGTTGAACATGGTATTCAGGTAAATGTTAGGAAGCAAAAACAGAATGCTACTCAGAAGGGGGGAAAAAAAGGATGGAGAATGCCCCTGAAGGAGAAAAGCAATTGGAATACCACGGAGCTGAAAAGCTCACATTATCTTGAAAACTATGTTTTTTTACTCTACTTTTAAGAAAATTAGCTAATCATGCATATTTTTAACACATTAAGAATCGTGTTTTGAGCAGTTTGGATTCAGCTTGAATTAAGACATACATCCTGCATAAAGACTCCAGTACTCAAATACATGCACACAACTGAAAAATATTCATAAACAATACATATTCTTACTTCATGGCATGAATTCTACTATTGCACCATTTTATTCTATCCTATGTTTGTTTTATAAGCTGATGCCATGTTATTAGTGGGTTTTGGACATATGATTTGAAAATGCAGTAGATGAGAAATGTTCTGGACACACATATTGGAGACAATGTTATGCATTGTGGAGGGGATCTACAAGCAACAATTTGCAGTAACACTTCTCTCCACAGTGAGATTCATCATTGGCTATTAGTGAAGAAGCAAGAACTGCCAAAATGAAATGAAATGATCAATCCAAGCTCTTCAGTCTTCTAAGTCCAAGATTTTGTGGAATCTCTAGCTATCGCCAACTTCTTAAATTTCATACAAAGTGATTTCTTGACTCATTTAATCATCTAAGTGAATGTTTTAGGTAAATCACTACATACATAACTTTGAATTATTATGTTCTGAATGAATCTAAAAGATTTTAGAAGGGAAAAGTGTATATTTGATTAATGTCTGATACATGAAGCCTAAACAAATAATTTTTCCACTAGGAAAACTACTTTTTAAACTTAGTCTATTTATTACCATTGAACTGTATCTTCCTGAATTTTTTAAACTGTTTTATGTCACAGAGACTTTACACATTCATAGAAAAACTTAAGTCTGAAATCAAAACACTACTAAATAGATGTTTCCTCTTTTTTCAGGTAACATTTCTAGCATAAGAAAAAAATCCAAATTCTCTAGAGGATTTTTTTAATCTTTCTATTTAATATGCAGTTTTTCCTCTTTACCTTAAATTAAATTTATAATGTCTAAGATAAAAACTGGAACAACCTGGAGGAAGGAAAGACACTTAGAAGTATGTACAATTATTTTTTGAACACTTAAATCAGTGTTGAGGAGTTCACAGAAATTTATACAGGGTGCAAAAATCAAAACAAATATAAGTGCTCCAGCTGCTGCACATGAAGTTTTGGACAGAGCTTTCAGACACAAGCACTGCAGTAAGTCTAATTTGAAGAAACCGATTCTTGAGATGCTATTTATATTTTCAAATTTAGATCTAGAATGGTCCCAAAGAGGTTGAAAATCAGTTTCAATAAACTTCACCATGCTTTGCTTCCCAAGGTATTTAGTTTGAATGTCTTCTTTTTTTTAATAGAAGTAAAATAATATTTTATAACACTGTGCAGCTTGACTAAAAGAGGGACTTCTAAAATATGTAAACCTCTTAGAAAACTGGATTTTATTGCAAAATGATAGGCAAAATTATCATTGTCCAAAAGTAGAGATGGAAGTCTTACAAAAGCAAATTATCTACCAATATTCATAAACATCAGGTCTTTCTATGCCCAAACTGCCATCATTTTTTTTACTTTGCTTTTGCCTTATTTTAAACTGCTGGTGGGACCTAAAAATAGGCTTTATTTTTGAGGCAAAAATTAAAGAGAAATTTGTGGTAGAAAATAAATCTATAAATACAAATAAACTGACTCGTAATTGTTTTACCATTTCTTAAATTTTTTGTTGAGAATATAAAATTATAACAAAATATAAATAAAATTAATAAATTGATTAAGATTTTCTGTATACCTGAGAAGTTTTTGTCTACCTCATATTTACATGTATGTACAATATAAAATTTCTCGATCAATCGAGACAAATAGACACTAAATATAAATTGGTCATATGAAAAGAAAGTTAATGAAACAATGATTGATGATTTATTTCATTTTTTTACAAATTAGTTTGATAGCATATAACCAAATAAATTCACAAAATCTTAACCATGAGGAAAAAAATTTAGCATATATTTAATTAAGCATCTCTTTGTATGGTTGAAACTACTGGAGTGCGTAGATAAAGCCATAATCTCTGAGTTCAAATCCTGGCTCCAATCAGGATTCTTAATGTGTTTGAACCTAAGAAATATCTTAATCCCTCAGTCTCTTCAATCTGCAAGTGCAAAATGGGAATATCTGTTATTATAGTCAGTAAAAAAGAGGGAAGTGCTTAAACAATGAATAGTCTATATTTTGCTCCACATATTTGCATTTATTGTTCTTTTCTAAGTGTTTGCAAACCATAAATAAGGTAGCTTATAAATAATAAATATTTCTTCCAGTTTTGGAGGCTGGAAAGTCCAAAATCAAGGCGATAGCAGAGGCAGTGTTTGATGAGAGCAAGTTGCTCATAGATGGTACCTTCTTATATTGTCCACACAGGGAGGAAAGTGCACAGGATCTTCCCTTGATTCCTTTTATAATGGCAATAATCATATTCATGAGTACTTCCATTTATGATTTAATCTCCCAAAGGTTCAATTCATCCATCCTCTCATATTTGTAATAGTGTTTCAACCTATAAATTTTGGAGAACACAAACACTCGGATCATAACAATCTATCATAGCACTAGGACCAAGTTGAAATAGATGCCCATTGATAAATTGATTAACATTTGGGGATCCTGAGCATATAATGATTATAAGTAAGTGGTGCACTTATAATTTGGGTGAGTATTATGGTTTAAATATGAGGTGTTCCCAAAAGCTACTGTATTAGTGCAGGAATGTTCAGAAATGAAATAATTCAAATATAAGAGCTGCAACCTAATCAGCAAATTAACCCATTTGGTAGATTCATAAAACTACCTGGATGGTAACTATAAGCAGGTGGATGTGGTTGGGGGCGGTGGAGTCACTGGGTGTGTGCCTTGGTGATTATATATCTGGCTCTTCCTTCTTTCTCTCTGCTTCCTGACTGCCATGAAGTAAGAAGATTTTTTATATCACTGCCCTTCGACCATGTTGATCTGCCTCACCTCGGGTCCATAATGGTAGAGTCAGCCAACCATGGACTCTGAAACCATGAGCAAAAAATGAACTTTTCCTTCTCTAAGTTGGTTTTGTTGGGTATTTTGGTCATAGCAATGTAAAACTGACTAACGCAGTAAGCATAAACTTGCATCTATGTAAGTCACAGAAGAACTAAGTTAGAAATATACACAGATGCTCCTTGACTTATGATGGGCTATGCCCTCATAAACTCATCAAATTGAAAATATCACTAAATTGGGAATGCATTTAATACACCTAACTTACCAAACACCACAGCTTAGCTTAGCTAAACTTAAATGGGCTCTGACCACTTACATTAGCCTAGAGTTTAGCAAAATCATTTAACAGAAACATGTTTTATAAATAAGTTTTAAATATGTCACATAATTTGCTTAACACTCTACTCAAAGTTTAAAAAAATGATGTTTTTGGGGTATTCTCCATTAGCATATGGTTAATAAACACTAGCTTTCTATTGGTTGTGACTCACTTTCAAAAAATCTTGGTCAAACCATCATAAGTTGGGGATCATCTCTAAATGTTTATATTTGGTCACTGAATTATTGAATTAAGAATAATCAATACTTGAAATAATAGTTTACCATAAAATCAACATTTTCCCGATCTTTCACTAACTGTAGCTCAACAGTTATCTAATATCTTTAGTACACAGATACAGTTGTACGAAATGACAAGAAATGATGGATACTTGTTAGCAGCTTATTTCATATAGCAGAAAAGGAAGTAAAGTCAGCATTGGGTTATAATCTCTTGACAGAGAGAATACTTTGAGCAATTTTAGGAACAGAGCTAAAAGAAGGAAAGATTCAGGGTATCCCATCAAAGTAAAAGAAATCACAATCAAAATAGCAATTATAGTTTAGCAAAACAACTTTAGACTTTGAAATCACAACTTCATAACAAAACACAGTTGGAATGAAAAATAAGGTTGCCTTTACGTAGATGTAATTGTTTTCACTGTTGATTCTCTGGGTAATGTCAAAGAGACATCCAAAACTATGATGAAACCAACTTGTGCTGAAATAGAATACAATCAAGGAGAAGAGGAGAACAGTACCAATGGTCCCAAGTAATAACCACATAGAGCTTTTCAATAATTACTTACAAATAACTGCTAGATCTTACTCCTCCTTAAGACTCAGGGGACAGGAACAGTTGGAACAAGGTACAAAGTCCTGTTAGGACTACAGGACATTTTGAGAAAAATCTTTCCTGTTTTCTGTTTGGTTCTTCTAGAAGATTGAAATTCCAAAAAAGCACTTAGATAAAGGTTTCTCCAGCTACAGAAAAGTATCAAAAATATATAGGAAGTTATAGAAAGCTGTAAAAGAGTAATTGTAGTAATCAATATCATCATTGAAATACATAGTAATAATAACCATAATTTCAAGAAAGGTAAGTAAGGAAAAGTAAATATTAAATATTAAATTTATAGTATAATATTAAATAAATTTTAACCTATGGTTGGCCCATCTGGGGAGTTTAAATATAGACTACAAATTTCTTCTTTATTAATTATAAAGCTTGTTACAAAATTTTCAGAGGAATACTGCTTAAACAATTTTGTGAAATGAATCAATTGAGAGTCAAATTAATAAAATGTAATTTCCCTATAAAGTAATGACTTAAGGGAAAAGTTAATAATGTCAGTATATGAATAGCCTAGAAACTTCTGTTTGCTTTTTAAATGTTATATTTAAAAGATCTATGTGCACTTTTGAGTTAGGGAAAAATAACCAACCTCACAATTTCATGGCAATCATGTCTAATACGTTTTAATAGATCATGCTAATTCATGGTACAGAGGATATTAGTAGGTAGAAATTGCTCATCAAATTTTAACTGTTGCAAGAAAGTAAAATATTTTACTTTTGAAAGTTAATTAAGAACAATGTTTTCAATAAAGTTCTCTTATCCTAAAAGAATATCAAAATTGAGAAATTAACATTAAAATAAATACATTGTAGACCACCAAGAATTCAGTCTGTTTGATTTATTCAGTTTTTAAATAACCAAGAACCAATTCACTCATTGGAGATTGTTTTCTGAGTTATATGATCTACATATCTCTTTGCATTTTTTAACCTATTAGTAACATTTTAAAAAATATTGATAACAAAATAACCATAATAGCATGTATATGTGCCTGTTCTCCTAAAGGATGCCACAAGACCTTTAATAAGGGTAAAAGGAAATCTTTTACTTTTAACATGATATTTTCCCTAAAATTTCCCTAAGTTGTAATATTTTAGGGTAACCTATCAAATAATGGTTGTGATAGGAGAGGCTAATCACTGCTTTGTATGTAGAAAGTAAGAAAACTCGGTAAAATATCTGGGCTTGTTGGAATATCTATCTAGAGGTTTTAGAAAGTTTTTATAGTAAGCAAGAGTTGAAAGCATTTTGGAAGCAAGTTTGTCTTCTTAACGTCTGCCACACCCTTTGAGCCCGGGTCAAGGTGACGCAGTCAGTGTGGGTAACTGACTTCCCGCTGGAAGTCAGGAGGAGGATGAGTGCTCATCAAAGAGAGAAGAAGGGTTGCTGAGGATTCTCCTCCACACTTGCGCTCCTAGGCCCATATGTGGAGAAGAAAGAGAAGAGAGTGATTAAAGAGGGGAGTTTTGGGGCTATAAAAAAGCAAGTCACACCCCTCCTGCAGGCAAGGTCCCCTTCTCCTCAGAGAAGTCTGTCTCTATCACTTTCTTATACAAAACATGCTTGCTAAACTTGCCTTGGCCATTCTCTAGGTGTTCATTCTTCCACTTCAGGGATCAGAGTCCTATTCTCCACCAGATGGTCTTCCATGACGTATGCCTGGCATCTCACACTGATAAGTCTTGTGCTCTGCCGGGGGATTTTTTTCCCGCTTAAGGGACGTCATCGGTCACAGGACCTGAATTAGAGGATGGCTTGAATCTGCTTGCATAGGGCTTTACACCTACTTACATTTAGTGATCTGCTGAGGCAAGGTGTGTTCCAGGTAGACAAGGGCTATTCAGGAGACACAGCTTTCTGGACCCAACTTTATCGCACATCAAACCACCCACGACGGTAACTAAATTAATCCTTCTGATACTCAGTTTCACCATCTGGAAAATCCTAGCAAGGCTAGATCACTGGCACTGAATCTGTTCTCTGCAGTTCTAAAGGATTCAAACAGGCCAACTGAGGTCCCGAGAGTAGGAAGGAAGTACTGTACTTTCAGCTGATTTTCATTTTGGAGAAGATCCAAAGATTTCTGAAGCTTGAAAAGGATACGAACAAGTGGAAATAACTGAATGAAATGGCCTTCAAGGTTTCTTGTCACTCTCTTTAGCTGTGAAATGTATTCCCATGCTCAGGAAATCATTTCATGTTAAGAAGCCTCAACCTGGATTTGATTTACTGTATCTGCTTACAGCTTTGCCTGCTTTCTCTTTTTTAGTGATAGCTTCCTCCTACTACCTTTTAAAAAGCAGACCTCCTGTGACTTATTACATAATGGATAATCATATGAGTGTTGAATACATTTGACAGGGTCCATTTTTTTAAATTTAATTTTAAACAAAGGGTTATATTTTTCTATTTGTCCTGTAATTATCCTCAAAGAAAACATGTTTTAACAAGTCACTTCAGTTCTCCATTTCTGTTAATCTTCAAAATTCCTCCAGAAGAGCTTTGTTTTGCAGTGATGAATTTTTAATCCTTAAAATATTTCATTGGGAAAGCAATCTGAAGCAAGAGAACAATTTAAATTCTTTACAACTGACTAAATATAACATAAATCTGAAAGCACTTGTGCCTCTGGAGTATCAAAGTTCCTAGAAAAAAAATACCTGATGTAATATACACCTTTCTTACTTTGCAAGATTACTGAAACATTTTCCTATGGAGTTTAGCATCCAATAAATAACGTTTTTAGAATATCATTTGTTTGTACTCACAGGTGTGCCCTTCGAATAGCTTGGCATCATATATTCACATTCAGATGTATGAACTTACTGAGATTCTGCCTAAAATTATTTTAAAAGGTTTTTATGAAATAGGTAAAATACAGAGATGAGTTAATTCTCATTGAAATTATTGTGAATTCTTTAAGTTCTAAAAAAAATTAATATCTAAAAATTTGTGTCAGTGGTAAATTAGTGAGCATCCTTAGAAATTCTGAAAGGGTCTGTTCTTGTTCAACAGACCCTCCAGTTTCTAAATCTGCATAATTTGAAGAAAGGCTAATGAATGTATGCAAGGGTACATCATATGGCATAAGATAGTCTGTATATTTTGCTAACGACATTTTACTCTCTCTACATATATGTTATATGTATACAAACAATAATTTTCCAGGATTATGCTCAGGGGACATTAGCAGATAGTAAAATCTGCAAATGCTTAAATCTCTTACGTAAACTGATGTAGGATTGGCAGAACCTATACACATTTTCCTTTATACTTTACATCACTTTTAGGTCACTTATAAGCACTAACACAAGGCAAATGGAAGGGAGTTAGTTGTTACATTATATTGTCTAGTGAATAAGAAAAAGAAAGTCTGAACATGTTCAGTACAAATGCATTATTTTTTTCTGAATATTTTCAATCCACAGTGGTTACTCTGGCCCCCTCTGAGTTTCCCCAAGCTGGTTGAATTGTTCCTATTCATCCCAAAAGAATTGAGACAGACAGTATTACCCTATGTATATGTAAGATTATATGAATCGTGTGAATCTACATTGTGAAAAAAAAAAGACATTTTACCTGCTGTATAATTACATCAAAATGGGTTCTACTGTCATGTACAATTAAAAAGAACCAATAAAAAAATAGTTCAGATTAAAAAAAAATATTGTTCTCTTTTTGATTCTTATTTTTCTTGGACAATGTACCCTGTCAGAGAACGATTGTCTCGATGTTAATTACCATTTTTTAACTTCTACCCAACTAAGGTCATTTTGACCCACTTCCCCTTCTGCTTATGATTTTAGATCTCATGATGTTAGTTTGTACTTTTGAATCACAATAATAGCCACAATGATTAATGTACCCACATCTTTACTTATGGTATCAAAACCCCTGCAACCCTAATCTCGGGGCTGTTTGCCCAATTTGGGGCATTGTGTGAGGCAGTCATCCAGCCAGCTAATAAAGACTCTCAAATTAAAAAAAAAAAAAAAAAAAAAAAAAAAAAAGAATTCTACCTTTAGGGTCTGAGTTTTCCCTTTCTCTGCCTGGAGGCTTTCTCCAACCCCTAGGGAGCTTTCTTAGTCTTCCCTTAGGAGGCCCTAGAAGGTCCTATGATTTACCCGTTCCCAAGGGTAGGCTTCAACCAATGAAGAAATAATTTTCCTAAGAAATCCTAAGCAATACTTGGTTCCCTGACTCTCCAGTGAGACCGAGCACAGTCGCCCACAGCGCTGCTACTCTGGACACACCCAGGGCTGGCTTCCTTCCTTCTCTCGCTTTGTTTATCCCTCCACTTAGGCTTTCTGGGAACACCTCTGAAATCATCTGCATTCAGATCCTGTCTCAGGAACTCTTTCAGGGAAACATACTAAGAAAGCCGTCCTACTGTTATATTAAAATGTTGGTGCTCCCCAGGGAGATTCTCCAGTGCTACAGGAGAGTCAGCCACACCCCAATCCCTTCCCCTCCCTATAGCCCCTCCCTAATCCCTTCCTGTGCCCTATAAAAGTTGGCAGCAAAAGAACTAATGGGCGATTTTTCCCGGTACACGGCTTTTTGGTGTTAAGGGAGGTTGTCACTGGCCAGCTAACATAAAGGCTTCTTTTGGCTTTACGTGATGGGTTTGAATGATTTTGTTTTCTTTGGGTACAACACTACCATGTTATCAACATGCTTCCAAATGAAATTTCACATTTGTGCAATGGCCCTTGCCTTATGCAAATATTATCTTAAGTAGAATATAGGGACCTTCCTTTGCTTCAATTTTAAAGAAACACTGGGGAATCTATATTTGGAAACACTTCAGCAATTATTAAATATAATTTATTATCTATGTGAAAACATTGAGAGCAAAAAAAAATTAAAATGTGCATTGTACTCAAGGGCAAATACTAACTAGGAATTGAACAAGAATCTATGATTTTTCTTTCCAAAAAGAAATCCATCCATGACTTTGAGTCTGTCTTAACTGCAGATGACCTGTTTTTATAGTGTGGAAGAAACTGTTTAGTCTCTAAAAGAAAAATCTCTTGTTAATTGATCTGTTTGTGGATAGTCCCATCCATAACTTCAAGTTGCCTTTTTCAGAAATCATTTAGTGTTTGCAAAATACACATCAGTCCAAATGCAAGTTCCTATGTAAGTACACATTGCTCTAAAGAAAAGGGCTACCACCTATGTCCACACTGAATGGTTTATCCAGGCTTCTTTTTGTAAGGATATCCCATCGTTCATTGACTACCCACTTTAGCTGATTTTCCCTATTCTTTCTCTTCATCTATCAATAACAGTCTTTGTTAAATTCCTAAATCTACATTTGATAAACCCAACTATTCCCTTAAAGAAATATACCAGTGGTTCACCTTGTGCTTTGAATTTAGGCCTTGCTGCTCTGCCACTGAGGTTTTTTTAAAAAATGGACATTTTCTTTTCCTACTCTCCCTCTCTCCCTCCTTATCTTGGGAGTGGGGAACAGGATTATCTGGTTCCCATCCTAGCCTAGCTATCTGTCATGAAGCACACACCCACCACAGGAACTTAGTGATTCAGACTTCAGGGATGGCAGCAGAAATGCTAAGAAATGATTATCTCCCAAATTAACAAGTGAATCACAACTCCTCCCACCCCCAACCCAGGGAATACCTGCAATGAATCTCTTCTTTAACAACCTTCTGTTCTCCCTGGTCAGCAGAAACACAGCTTCTGGGACAGAAGTCCCCTGTGCTTCATCTTTGCTAGCAAAGCAAGAAGCCTTCTTTATCATTTTTCTCAAAACCTTGTCTTTGTTTTTGACTTGGCATCAGGAACAAGGAACGAGCTTTTGGTAACAGAAATATATGAAGATAAACTTGTTAGGCAAAAGGGTCACACCAAAAACCACATTTCAGCCAAGGGATTTTATTTGGAGTGGCATAGTGGCTGCTCCAGTGATGAAGGCAGCAGCAGAAGCAGGGAGAGACAATGGCCTTGAGATTAAGTACCTTCTTGGAGGTGGGTGTTGAACTGGTATTGGCTGCATGGGCAACATTAAATTCATTGGCTGGGGTGGTCCCTGAGCAGGATCCTGTGTCTGGGGGATTGGCTAGTATATTTGGGGAGTTGGCTAAGGATTGGTGGGAAAGGCTTGGGTTGCTATTGGCTGAAAGCAAACTGGAAAGGCCCAGGCTGGCTGAGGAAGTGTGTTCAGCATCTGGCCATGTGGAGCTTCCCTGGGAAAAGGAGACTGATCAGCCCATCCAACAAAACTCATTTCAGGGTATCTTTCCAGTCACTTCTAGAGAGAAAAAAATCACAGAAGGTGATGATCACAAAAAATATTTGTGTAGAATGACGTTCATTATTTAAAATTATTTCATTAATTATAATTAATGCTCACTAAGGATATTTACCATATACATTATTATACGTTAGTGCCAGCGGACAGGATTTCATAATGGGAAAACTGGAAATCATAGGAAATCTGAACTAAAAATTGAGTCAATAAAAAGAGGGTGGGAAGCCACACTCACACACACAAAAAAACCACTAAGCTATCTGGCATTGCTACAGGCAGGAGTCGGGATGGGGTTCGTGTTCCATAGAGTGGAAAAATGAATAGAGCAAATGCCCTGAAAGATTCAGAACTCCCTGTGCATTGGGCCTGGAAGGGCAAGAATGCTGTTTAAAGTCTTAAAGTGCTTCTCCTTTTAGGGGCACTTAGGGAGAAGTTGAAAAACTCCTCCTGATTGGTTTTTGATATTTCAGTTTTACCAAGGCAGGTGCAGGCTAAGTATGGATTATGCAGTCTCTTTCTGCAAGATGGAGTCCTATGTCCTTTCTGAGAAACAGGAACTGCCTCCTACCATGTTGGGGCATGTTAGGATGGCTGTCCTCTGCTTGCCCTCTTGTGGACCTTCCTGTCAGTCCCCTGCTCTCCATGCCTCGCCTTTGCTATCTCAGCATAATGAGCAAGGCCTCGGTGCACACCCACCTACACTGAGTGTTCTGCATTTTCTTTCTGCAAGTGAAATTGTTGGTGTATCAAAGCAAGTGTGTATTTCATCTTGTCAGGACTTTTTTCTAAGTGGCTTTGCAAGTTTACTCTCTTACCCATGTCCACTGAGGTTTTCAATAACTCCACACTCCTGCTAACATTTGGTGCTGCCCAGCTTCAGCATTTCAGCCATTCTGGTGGATAGTGATCTCATGGCTTTAATTTGCATATCACTTATGAATATTAATACAAAGTATTTATGGGAACTTTGCACAGTTTCCTTTTTATTTGTCTTTTTATTATTGAGTCATAGATCTTCATATACTTTAAGTCGAAATCTCTTGTTAAATATTTATTTTATGGATATTTTTCCTGGACAATGGCTTGTCTATTCATTTTCCTCTTCTTGTTTACTGATAAGAAGATTTTAAAGTTTCATAAGGTAAGCTTATCCACTCTTTGGAGAAAATCTCCCTTGGATCTAGCTTTTCTGTACATATTCTGAGTGAAGGGGATTGGAGCTCTGTTCAATAAACTTTGCAAAGCTGGTCTGGGACAGCTTCTCTAGGCAAATAAAAAAAGCTGATGTGTCCCTTCTTTCCTCAGAGACATTTCAGAGTGATAAAAAAAGGCCTTCTTCAAGACCAGATGGCAGATTTGTTCCTTGACCATGGATAATGAACTTAATATCTCCCTCCAGAAGGGAGTAGGCCAGTGTAGGCCAGTGAGGCACCATGAGGTGGGGGTAGGGTACTGAGTGCTAAGTTCTCAGGTAGAACAAAGGCCTGCAGTGTACTCCTCACTCCTGGATCTGCCTCTGCGTCACTCTGTGGGCCTTGGGGCAAGAAGAGAAGCTCAGGCTGTTAACTCTGCTTAGGGTAATACATTTTCTAAACATTATTGTTTCCCTACTGACCAAATCTATAGAAATGAGAGAGTCAGCCCAGCTGATTTCATAGCTGCATCTGATAAGGAATCATTTGACTACACAGCATCATTTTTAAAAAAATTGTAGTTATTGCATTCTATGTCTTTGTTATTGCTTACTCCTTCCCTAAGTAATGAAGGTATATCCAAATATCAAATTTTTATTTCCAGAAGTTTCATTTTCTTTCTTTTAAGGAAAATTTTCATAAGTATTTTATTGGTGCATTATAATTATATATGACAGTGGGATTTATTGTGACATTTGTATACACATGAAACATTGGTCATTCACAATCCCCTCTATATATCATTTCCCTCCCCACCCTTTTCTCTTGATCTGCTTGCTTTACTGATATTGCTTTCATTACTATTCATATATGTAAGTGGGATTCATTGTGATATATTCATATATGAACATAGCATAATTTGGTAGATTTTATTCCCCATTAATTCCCCAGATATATTCTTCCTCCCTCCCCATTGATCCTCTTCCTCTACTCATATCCCATCTATTTTCTATGAGATTCCCTATTTTTTAATTTCTTTTCTTCACTTTCTCTCTCTCTCTCTCTCTCTCTCTCTCTCTCTCTCTCTCTCTCTCTCCTCTTCTGTGTGTGAGAAAGCATATGGCCCTTGACTTTCTGAGTCTGGCTTACTTCACTTGGCAAGATGTTCTCCAGTTTGATCCATTAGCCAGAAAATGGCAGGATTTCATTCCACTTTATGGCTGACTGAAACTCCACTGTGTATATACACCACATTTTCTTCTTCCATTTATCTGTTGATTGGCACCTAGACTGGTTCCTTCATTTGGCTATTGTGAATTATGGGGCTATAATCATTGGCATGAATGCATCACTATAATATACTGATTATAGGACTTTTGAATAAAAAACCAAGAAGTGGAATAACAAGGTCAAATGGGTGTTCAATTCCTAGGCTTTTGAGTAATCTCCACACTACTTTCCAAAGTGATTGCACTAATTTGCAGTCCCACCAGCAATGTATAATGAATAAGTGTACCTTTTCCCCCACATCCTTGTCAGCAATTGTTATTTATAGTCTTGATTATTGACACTCTAATTGAGATAAAATATATGTGTGGTTTTAATTTGCATTTCCCTGATTGCTAAGGATGATGAACATTCTTTTCATTTATTTGTTGGTCATTTGTATTTCTTCTTTTAAGAAATCTCTGTTTAGATTCTTTGTAATTTATTTTTTATTGATTAATTTATTGACAAATAAATTAATTTATTAATTTATTGATAAATTTTTTGGTGTTCAGTGTTTTGATTTCTGGATATTAATCCCCTGTTGGAAGAGTAGCTTGCGAAGATTTTCTACCATTTTCTCTCATGTTCTTAATTAGATCCTTTGTGTACAAAAGTCTTTAAATTTTGTGCCACCACAATTATTGATTATTGGCTTTATTTCTTGAGATTTAGGGGTCATGAAGAGGTCAGTGCTGCACCAGTGTTTTGGAGTGCTGACACTATGTTTATTCTAGCAGTTGCAAAGATTCTGGTCAAATTCCTAGGTCTTTCATCAACTTTTGAGCTGAGTTTTGTGCAGGGAGAGATATTGGGATCTGGTTTTATTATTGTACATATGGATATTCAGTTTTCCCAGTATCATTCATTAAACAGTTTCCCTTTTCTCTAACCTACGTTCTTGGCATCTTTGCCATGTATCAGATGACTGTATGTGAGTTTGTCTCCATGTCCTCTATTTTATACTATTGGTGTTCATGTCTGTTCTTCTGCCAACAGCAGACAGTTTTTATTACTATAACTCTGTTGCATACTTTGAGTTCAAGGATTGTGATGCCTCCATCGACATTTTTTTTTCTTTTGTGGGGCTGGGGATTGAACCCAGGGACTTGTGCTTGTGAGGCAAGCACTCTACCAACTGAGCTATATCCCCAGCCCCCATCATCATTCTTGATACTAAATATGACTTTGGATTTTCTTAGTCTTTTATTCTTCTGAATGAATATTAGGACTTTTTTTTCTAGTTCTGTGAAGAATTCCAGTGGTATTTTGATGAAGATTCCATTGAATCTGTATAGCACTTTTGATAGTATGCCATTTTGACAATATTGATTCTGCCTATCCAAGAACATGAGAGTTCTTTCCATCTTCTAAGGTCTTCAATTACATTCTTTGTGTTCTGTAGTTTTCACTGTAGCGTTTTGCACCTGTTTTGTTGTACTGATTCCCAAGGTGTGTTGTTGTTGTTGTTGTTGTTGTTGTTGTCGTTGTTTTGAGATGATTGTGAATAAAATAGTTTTTCTCCGTAATTTATCGTACAGCAGATTCATCATTAGAATATAGGAATGTGATTAATTGATGAGTGTTGATCTTGTATACTGCTATCATGCTTAATTTATTTATGGGTTCTAGAAGTCTTCTGGTGGAGTTTTTGGGTCTTTTAAATATTTGACGATGTTGTCAGCAAGATCATCAGCAAACAAAGATATTTGAGGTCTTCTTTCCTTATTTGTATCCCTTTTATTTTTTTTCTCTTGCCTGATTGCTGTGGCTAGAGTTTCAAAGACTATGTTGAATAGGAGTGGTGAAAGTACACATCCTAGTTTTGTATATTTTAAAGAAAATGCTTTCATGTTTTTCTCTATTCAATATGTGAGATACAGAAAGCACAGTGGTTCATTTTCAGAATATAGTATTTAGCCTTCAGTGTAAAATTGGATGTGAGAAATGCAACCAGAGGGGAAATAGAGCCGAATGGAAAATTAGAAGCAGCTAACTCACACAACAGCATCATAGCTGTGGATATGGCAGATCCAAAGTCCATGCACCTGAGCAACCCCTTGACAAATGTGAGCTGGGGAAAGTCATTGGTGTAACCAAGAAACATCGAAATTTATCTGTTAAGAAATACTAATTTAGGTAAAGAAGACCTGAGTATGTGGTATAATGCATTCACCCAAAGAAGGCTTTCCTGTCAAGATAGAACAAAGAGAGGTGGGAACAACTGACAGGAAAAAGTAAAATCTAGAAGATGTACAGGAAGACAGTGCATCCCACGGTGCTCAATCAATGAGGAAATGTGGAAGGAAACTTGAGCACTAGGGGATAAGATGCTGACTGTGATCATTAGGGGATCTCTGACAACCAGGTAACTGATCTTCCAAGATCATAATTTAAGTCTCACTTTTTGTGCTTTACCTTGTGTCTCTGAGCCCAATCTTAGTGTTTGGCAGGTGAGCATGTTTCTCAGTGGTGACTGTGTTTCTCACAATATGATGTTGGCCTTGGGTTTAAAGATATATAGCCTTTACAATGTTGAGGTCAGTTTCTTCTATCCCTAGGTTTTCTAGTATTTTAAACATGAATGGGTGCTGTATTTTGCCAGATGATTTTTCTGTATCGATTGAGATAATTATGTGATTCTCAACCTTGACTCTATTCAAACAGTGAATTACATTTATAGATTTCCATATGTTGAATCAACTTTGCATTCCTGGGATATGATACCTACTTGGTCATAGTGAACAATCTTTTTCATGTGCTTTTGCATGTGGATTGCCAATATTTTGTTAAGAAATTTGGCATGTATGTTCATCAAGAATATTGGCCTGAATTTTTCTTTCTTTTTAAGTCTTTGTCTAATTTTCATATCAAGATAATCCTGACTTTGTAGAATGAGATCGGCAATGTTTTCTCTTTTTCTGTTTCTTGGATTAATTTGAAAAGTATTGGTATTACTTCTTGTTTAATGGTCTGTTAGAACTTGTCTGAGAATCCATATGATCCCAGGCTTTTCTTTGTTGGAAGGCTTTAGATAGCTGCTTCAATTTTATTACTTGAACATTAATCTGCTTAAGTTTTGATCAATTTATAGAGGTCATATATCTCTAGACAAGATTTTCTAGCTTAGTGTTATATACATTTTCAAAATAGTTTCTAATTATTCTCTGGATTTCAGTAGTTGTCTATGGTGATATTTCCTTTTTCATCTTGAATTTTGGTCATTTTGTTTTTTTCTTCTTTTCTTTTCATTAGTTTCATTAATGTTTTATCAGCCTTGTTTACCATTTCATAAAACCAACTCTTTGTAATGTTGATTTTTTGAAAAAATTATGTATTCTTAATTTGATTGCACTCTGCTCTGATTGTAATCACTTCCTGTCTTCTACTGATTTTGTTGCTGTTTTGATTTTTCTTCTTTTTCTAAGGCCCTGAGATGTAATGTTAGATAATTTATTTGGTATCATTCTATTTTTTTGATGTGTCAATGTTATAAACTTTCCTGTTAGAACTTCCTTCATACTTTCCTAGAGATTTTGATATGTTTTAACAATATTCTTATTTTCATCTAAGATATTTTTTATTTCTTCCCTGATTTCTTCTGCTATCCATTCATCATTCAGAAACATATTATTTAATCTCCAGGTGTTAGAGTGGCTTCTATTTTTTATATAATTTTTCATTTCTAACTTCATTCCATTATGATCTCATGGAATGCAAGGTGTTATCTCTATTAGTTTATTTGCTAAGATTTTCTTTGTGGTCTATTTTAGAAAATATTCCATGTGCTGCTGAGAAAAAGTGAATTCAGTTGATGGATGAAATATTCTACAAATGTCTTTTAGATGCATATTACTAACATATTTTTTAGTTCTGTAGAGTCTTATTTATTTCTGGATAATCTATCCAGTGGTGAGGGAGGAGTGTTAAAATCTCCCAGTATTATTGTGTTGTGGATTATTTGATTCTTAATATAGAAAAAGGTTTATTTTATATATATGTATATATAGATGCACCATTGCTTGAGGCATAGATATTACAATCAATATAACTTGTTGTATTA
This sequence comes from Glaucomys volans, assembly GCA_020662805.1. Classification (NCBI taxonomy): domain Eukaryota; kingdom Metazoa; phylum Chordata; class Mammalia; order Rodentia; family Sciuridae; genus Glaucomys; species Glaucomys volans. The sequence continues at coordinate 304,624 of JAJEJO010000180.1, forward strand.
TTCCCTTAAGAAGTATGAAGCGACCATCTTCATCTCTTCTAATTAAATTTGACTTGATGCTTATTTTATCTGATATGAGAAAAGCGACCTCTGCTTGTTTATAAGGACCATTTGCATGGTATGTCTTTTCCCATCCTTTCACCTTCAGTCTGTGGATGTCTTTGCCTGTTAGCTGAGTCTCTTGAAGACAGAATATAGTGGTTTCCTGTCTTTTAATTCAATGAGCCAATCTGTGTCTTTTGATTGAAGAGTATAGACCATTTATATTCAATGTTATTATAGATAGATGATTTTTATTTCTTCCCATTTTGATATATTTCTAATGTTTATGTCAGACTGGATTCTCCTTTAATTGATTATTCTTGTAGTGTGATCTCTCCCTATTCTTTTTTTTAACTTTTAAATTTTTCTTTTATTTAGTATTTTTTATAGTGCTGGTTTTGCATTACAAATTGTTTTAGGTACTGTTTATCATGGAAGGGTTCTATTTCATTGTCAATTCTGAGGCTAATTTTGCTGAGTACTGTATTCTTGGTTGGCAACCATTTCCTTTCAGAGCTTGGTGTATATTATTCTAAGTCCTGCTAGTTTTTACAGCCTGGATTCAGAAATCAGTTGAAATCCAGATTCGTTTCACTCTAAGTGTGAACAGTCATTTTACTCTTACAGCTTTTGAAATTCTATCCTAATCTGTTTATCAGGTCTTTTCATTATAATGTGTCTTGAGGTGGATGTATTGTAATTTTGTACATTTGGAGAAATATATGCCTCTTGTATTTGAATTTCCATTTCATTCATAACATTTGGAAATTTTTCTATTATTTTATTGAAAACATTGTGCATCCTTGTAGCTTATATTTTAAAAATTCCATCTATCCCAATGATTATTAACGTTGGCCTCTTCATGTTACTTTATATTCCTTGAATATTCTAGTTAAGTTATGTTCTCTTCACCCTTTTATTTAATGGTCGCCTTTATTTTCAAGATTATAAACTTTGTCTTTGAAACTTGAAAATCCATTTCAAAGTCCTCTAATCTAATTGTGATGCTTTCCATTAAATTTTCATTTGGTTTTTTGAATCTTTCATTCTCAGAATTTCTGTTTGGTTGTATTTCAGATTTTCCATCTCTGTTTGAAGTGATATTTCCTGTCCTGTGTTTTCTAATTTCACTCCTTACATGTTCTTTCAGCTCATAGAATATTTTAAGAATAAACTTTGTAAATTCTTTGCTTGACATTTTCTCCACTGTGCTGTTGTTGAAGCATTATGGGCTGTTTCAAGTGGTTTGATCCCTTGCCTTTTCATATTGTTTGTCTGTCTACCCATCTGTTGGGATATTTATCACTTCTTTTAAGCAAGGTACTATTTTTTGAGTTTTTTCTCTCAAGATTTCTGGGTTGAGAAAATACCCAAATATTAATATCTGCTTATTCCACTATCAGTGCCACTTTGAGAGATGCCACTAAGCCCTATTTACTGTAATTAATTCAGAGCCATGGCTTTTACCATTCAAATGTATGAGAAACAAAAAGCTTGTCCACTTTTTTTTTCCTCCAGAGTTCCTCGAATCCAGATATGAACTTGTAGTAAGTTTCTGGAATAGGTAAAAATTAGTTATTAAATTCATTAAAATTTTTCTATCCTTAAAAGAGAGCTAAAAGGGGGAAAGGAGAATATTGGACTAAAAAGGAAAGAAAAAAGAAAGAAAGAAAGGAAGAAAGAAAGAAAGAAAGAAGAAAGAAAGAAAGAAAGAAAGAAAGAAAGAAGAAAATCAGAAAAGAATAATTTACACAAAGGTAGAAAGGAGTAATAGGTGAATTGTGGGCATTTGAGATAGTAGCAGATAATGCAACAAGATGAATGAGGGTAAGAGGAGCAAGTATAAACCAGAACTAGGAAAACAAAGATAGGAAGATTGATTACAATTAATGCTTCATATCATTAAATGAAATAATTTCAATTGGAGTGAAGTTGCAATATTAACTATTAGGATAATGATGGTTCAAGTGAAAGAGTTATTTATATGATCAATATTCACTTTATTTATAGTAAACCATACCAAGGAGAAGAAAATTCTTATTGAATCTTGGTTTGGATTTCACTGTGATTTGAACATGTAGCAGATGTCCATCATCTTTGCCTGTGTATTCTTCTGAATTTGCAGGGGCACAGGAGCAAATTTCCTAGTTTCTATGAAACTCTCACTAGCCAGTTCTGGGTTTCCAGCTCAGTGGCCTATAACTGACTGTCCAGAGGGTGCAGTATTGTATCTTGGCTGTTTACTGTATGCAGGATTTCAAGATGCAAGCTCTGGTGTGCCCTTGGGATTGCTGATTCTGTTCATGCTCTCATCTACAGAATCCTTTTCATTGTAGTGTTGGTCCTGGTGACTGTCTATGAGAACAGGATCGCTGTAGATTTGCCATGGGTGGTCTCTAGTGCAGAAGTACTCTTGCTGCCAACCACTGCCTTCCAAGGTACTGTAGTAAAGGTACTCAGGTGACTCATCTTGGTTCTTGTTTTAAGTTCCCCAAGTTGTGAATGGCAGGCATTGATTTCCTTTATTTACAATGACTGATGAAAGGTCTAGCCAGTGTCCATACAATGCCCTTTTACTCACCAGTTGTGACCATGGGAGAGGGCAGGAACTAGATAAGACTAGGTGCAGTCAATTCCTGTTGCTTTGGATTAGGAAATTTCCTGCCTGAACCAACCTCTTTCTGGCTATGTTTGTGGGTGCTTTCTGCTTAAATTTCCTGGGGTAGTCAGGGAATTTCTCTTAGTAGTCTTCTTGCTGAGGCTTCCACATCTCAGAAACAGATCTCTGTGTCACTGGATATTCAGGCAACTTCCCTCTAGTATGTCCCTTGATTGTGGGGTCAGATTCTAGGCTTCCCATGGTTTCTTCCCACAATGGCAGTGGTTGGGCTGGTATAGTCCTAATACATCTGCTTTTCTCTGCTTCGGGCTAAGTTGCTTTGCTGCTCTGTCACACTCTGGTCTGGAGGAAGCTGCACAAAGTCACAGAGACTGAACAGCGTTAAGTACATGTCACTTAACTGTTGCAGGTCTGCAACATCCCTACTCCCCTTGTTTGTGGTGAGGGGAAGAGTTTTCAGTGATTTTCAGCTAGCAGTGATCCTTCCAACAATTGTTTCTGGTCATATTTTTAAGAGATCCCAGTGCAAAGGACTTCCCTCTGGTTTAATTTGCAGCTGCCAGGGTATGGCAAGACCCAGTGCTGACTGAAGGAGTGACTGGCTTGCTCAGAGCATCACACAACGGTCAAGGAACCCTGGTTTTCAGCCTTCTTTTCTCAATTTGGTTTTATTGGCTTAATGTAGTTTAATCTGCCGTTCCCATCATGCTTAAATTTTTTCTGCCTCTCCAAATGTTTTCAAGTTTAAGAGGAGGTCTGCTCGCCTCATTTCTGTCTCTCTGCTGCCCATCACTGCTTGTACCACACTGGTTTGGGTTGGGGGTTAGGGGACTCTGAGCTTATTTTTTACTTTGGTATCCAATTTTCTAGTCTCTCCAGGTCTCAGACTTTGTAATATCGGACTCAGAGCATTTATTTTTTCACCCACCTCTCAATTCTGCTTTCCCTTCATTGCCTTCTTTCTGTGTTGTGAGGAGATCTGGAGTCACTGCCAACCTCATAGTTGCCATCCAATTCAACAGCTTATTTAACGTCTAACGGAGAGTTAACTCAGCCAAACTCATACTTCAGGTTCATGTCTCCTGTGGTGGCCAGTAGCAAAATTAATATTGAGTTACTGAGCTCTTCTCATTTTAGATGGTGTGATGATTAATTTTTGGTGACATTTGTTTTGTACCCTCATGTTCTGATTCCTTAAAGAAGGTACACGTAGCAGTCTTCATCCAATTTGGGGCATGCTCTTAATTAAGAAGCCATAAAAACTGGAAAATGACTCTCTGCCTTTACCTTGCTTTTAGTATCAACCTTCCTCAATTTTCAAACTGTTATTTTCATTGTTCTATGGCTCTAGAAATTTTTTTAAATTCCTTTTTGCAGATTTTTTTGCAGTGTTTATAGATGTTTATAGATTTTTTTGCAGTGTTTATAGATGATTGGTAAGCTCTATTCACCTATTACAAGTGTGGAATATTAATTCTATTTTGAATGTTTATGATTATTATTTTGAGTCCATGATGAAATCTTTTTCTACACGCTTATTTGGATTTGATACAACACAAGGTTGTTTACTCCATAAACAGATGTTAGTGAAGATTCCTAGTAAGTGCTACACATCTTGTTTTTCTTCCCTCCATTCACCAGGCTTACAAAACCACATTGAGCATGGATGAATTTTATTCCAGTCTGTTTGCAGGGATTCTATACCATCAACAGCTTTAAATGGTGTACAAGATTTTTCTTTCTCTAGTAATTCTTCTCAGGTCATATCAAAACAAATTCCTTCTCAAAATTCCTTGCAATTACACAGCTCTTAGTTTGTCTTTTTTGTTGTTATTATTAAAACCTTTCCTTTATTGATGCAATTAACTATTCAATTTTCTAATTGTATACAGTGTTCTTCACTCCTCCATCCCATGCCCATACTTTATTCCAGAAACTAGTTTATGTGAAGTTTTAGCTATTCTTGTAAATTTCCAAACCTAATTAAAAACTCAGTGTCTTCAAGTATTCATATTTATCTCCTGTGCAAGAAAATTTTCTTTTATCCAATGATACTAACCTCTGGTTTTAAAGACTCACCAGTGTATTTATGCTAATGTTTCATTTTCAGAAAAGTTTTTAGGTGTTATAAAGTTAAGAAAACTTATAAAGTCACATTAGCTACAAATTGCCAACTAGGTATCTTACCACTATAAGATGCTCAATATATGCTAATAAAATTCACAAAATAAATTAATAACTTTGTAATGTATGAGAGGAATTACACTTATAATCAAACTAGAAAAACTGATTATCTTCTAAGTTTCCAGTCTTTCTAAAACATTTCTTTTGCACTTGTGAGACATCAAGGTTTAAACAGATTACAAAGACAAAGATGAAACCATGATAGATTTTGATAACTGACACAGAAGAAATGGAGACAGAGCAGAACAGCATGAGAAACTTTAGGCAGGAGGAGCCAAGAAAGTTCACTGTGGTGTCTCTTAAGTGAGAATATTCTTGAGAATAATTCAGCTTTGCAGAGAAGCACCAGCCAGCAAATTCTGGAGACAGGGTTAATGAGAACCAAAGCATTAACTACCACCTATGGCTCAGTATTTTATAAGCAAACTTTAAAAGAGAGAGAGTTATCTGAAGTTCAGGAAGGGAGAATAGAAGAGGGAGAGGAAGGCAGGAATGAGTTATGTGATATGATTTGAGGGTAGATGGGAGGCAGATTCCAACAGGATCTGTAGGCTAATTTGAGGAATTTAGATTTTATCTTAAGTACAATGATAAGCCTAGGGGTGACTTTCACTTGGGGAATGATATGATTGTCATTTTGGGAGAAACATCTAGCTTCTGAATGAAGAACTGATAAGAGAAGTGTCCCAAGGATCCTGTGAGGTGAGCACACTTGTTCTTGCCCTTTCCCTTAATTGTGACTTTCCTGCATTGCAAACAGACATGCTGTCCATGTGGCCTGTGCCTCTGAGGGCCAGGCTCATTCCCACAAATCCTTGGCCACTGGGTCCAAATTTGTTAAATTAAGCTTTCATCTCAAAGGATTTGGTAACCACAGTAACACTGCATACAAAGTACCTGTTATCTGTGCTTCTCTCTAACTGCCCCACTTTGTGAGAATTAAGCCTAGATGAAACAATTTGTCAAGAATCAAAAGTCATGCTTTCCAATGCATTATGCTTTACAAAGTGCTATTTTCCATAGCACGAATGTCAAACAGGACTGGGGAATTTGATTTCATGTTAAATGTATGTAATAGCTATCAGTGCTTTATAAGTATAATGTATTACATAAATAATGTAACCTCAGCTCAGGCTTGACTTGTCTCATCATCCCCACACAGTGATGATAAACAATTTAGGGCCTCCTTTCTTCGTCTCTGAAGTTTCTTTTATAGTCCTAAACTCTACTCCGGAGTGGTGTTGTTAAGGAAAAAGAATTTTTTATTCTGATGACTCTGATATTCTTTGCATTTTCTACAAATGAGTGAAAGAGAGATATTCTGTGAAGGGATTTGATTTGTAACACAATAGCTGCTTTTTTTCCACTAAAGCAGAGTGCATGGAACAAATTTACATTAAGTGTATGCTCTTGTGAAGGAAGAAATAAGCATTTGGTTTTGAAATATGTCGAGGAACTATTTTTATGTAGGGAAGGTCGTTTTGTTCAGCTGTGATTTCAGTTCTAACTAACAAAGGCTCACACTAAGCATTCATTTCCCACTTCTAGATGTCTTGTTGGTTAAGTCTTAAATCTTACACATTGTCCCTTTCTTCCTAAGAGGTAGATTTCAGACAATGTTGGCTCTGCCATTAAGTTTTACAACTTGATGGTAGTAAAATATCAAGGAAGATATTTCATGGCCTTTTAGCAATGCAGATAGATAGATTCATAAGAGAGGACTGTATCTGGTCACACAACACATCTAACACATGCCCTCATTTAATTGGTGACAGATCTATTACTTGCACAATACTGGTCTCAGTATGGATTTTGTGCATCTATACTAGTTACATTTTTCTTTTCTTTTTTGTCTGTCACTGAAACATTTGAAAGATACAGAAAGGTTGTGCCACTGGTGGTCATGGTTAATGGGAAACATTTGAATAGCAGATGGCAGGAGAAGCCACAAATGCACAGCTCGAGTAGTTTCTCGAGCCCCAGGAGACAGATAATAGACTCAGGCATAGCTGTGTCTCATTTACTAAAACACATGTTACCTTCCTTACTCTCAGATAAAAGGGATTCTGGTAGCATGACTTTGTCAGCAGCAATGAAAGACCACCATAAGCACAAAGATGGCCCCATGGTCTACTCTCATGGCCCTTCTACTTGTGTTGATGGTCTTCACTGACCCTGTACTGTTTATTTGGTATTCGTGTTCAGTAAGGCAATATGACTTGCAATATAGTTTTTGGTAATAGAAGAAGTTACTCTATATTTAAGGCAGGCTGCATAGGTCATGCTGTGGCCATATACTCAGTTAGTCCCTACACCATGCACCAATTAGGTTTCTTTTGGCTGTGTTAAATTGGAAATTTGAATCAGATTGCTTTTTTAAAAGGATGAAAAAGAATACTGATTACTAAGAATTGAAGTCTAAAGGTATAATCACCTTTAAAGTGGACTTAGTTAATGATGATTTCAAGCTCCATTTAGTCACATTTCTCTCAGTCCTCAGTCTTTCTTGTCTTCGTTGCCTAATCTTAACCTCCAGACACCAAAACTGGCTGCAGAAATCTCAAGCAGCATATCTGAATGATAGAGACCGACTCATTCTATTACTCTCAATTACTAGCAAAGAAATATTTCAGAATCCCAGAAGAACACATCTCACATACCAGTGTTTTAAACAAAATAAAATGTTTATTCTAAAGAATGTTTTTGGTGGGTTAGAACACCATGTATGGATTAGTTTAAGCCTGCTCCTTGAACACATCAGTGATCTTAATGATTCCATAATCAACTTGAAACTATTAAAGTTCACCCTTTAATGGACTTTGGAAAATCTAGTGTCATGTCAGTGACACCTCACTTATGCCCTAAAAATATTTTCCTGGTTGGTGAGTGATTTGTAAATGAAATTTTTATTAAGCATTGGGGAATAGAGAAAAGAAAGCTCCTTTTTGGTGTGATACTCTGAATTGGTTTAGTCTTGTTCACTCTGTTTGGCAGTAAGTTATACTGAGTTATCTCCTCAATGCTGACTTCTCCTGCCACTGAAGGACCTGGTATAGTGACGGCTTATGAATATACCACCATTCTTCTAGACCCGTGGGATAAAATTTCCGTTCAGTTCTCCCATTATGGTTTCTCTAACAACACATTAGTAATATTCAGGGTATCAAATCAAAACTGAACTGCAAAGGGCAGTTGTTAAAAAACAGACCAATTATCCCATTTCCTATTTAAGTCAAAGAAGGACTTGCATTTGATATATGATCTAGCATGTATTGAAAAAATAAAACATTACCCAGAATTTGGATCATCATCCACTACTAATAATATGGGAAACGCTGTTTTGATTACTGTGAGAAGCCGTCCTTACTTAGCACAATCAGACTAGGCTGAAACCATGTGATACAGAGGCCTGGCTTCTAGGAACTGCCTGGAAGTATGTGGTGCTGCCTGTAAAATTTCTATTATTAAAAAAAAAAACAGGTTTCAAAGACATTATGGTTTATGCAATTTAGTTTAACAATAACTTATTTTAAAATACCACCTTACAGTCCAAATTTTAAATTTCTCTTTAAAAGCCAAATTTGATTAATATAAAAATATCAATGGCTATATTTTACTTAACCATGGCAATTAGCACTTTTATATTAAGTACATCCTTATTTTCCAGATAAGGAAGTCTTTAAAAATAAGGTTTAAAGAAATATTTTTTTAAGCTGATGATCCCCAAACTAAAGCTTTTTCAATAATGGTCTCTTGCAAACTTAAACAATAATAACAAATTAATTAATTAATTATGCCATTTAATACTTTTAAATTAAATAAATATAAGGTGTACACTTTTTATTACTCTCCACAATAAGAAGTAAAGTTGGCTATATTTTTAGAGGACATTAAAGATACACTGACTTATTTAAAGTCTAACAATATGGGATATAGGAGTATTTTGACCCTTCCCTCTAGAGGGAATGAAAACTCTTGGCTTGTCTGTTTCATGTTTCAGATGTGATATTAGGTAATTTACTTAATTTATATTAATTCAAAGAATTATATATGGAAGTTTATAAAATAATATTTAGATAGAGAGGCTAAAGATGGTTTCAAGATTAAGGTACCTTCTCTAGACTTTGTCAAGAGATCCACTTAGAAAAATTAAGCATACATAACAAAATATTTTGAGATTCTGACAACTATTAATAACATTTACTAAATCTTTTAAACTACTTTCCACACATAAGCTCAGAAATATTCTGTGCATACACAATCATATTTTTAATTTTAAAGCTTATAACATTGTTTTACATTGCACATAATTAGTATTCTTTTATAACACTACTTTTAATATCAAATTTTTGTCATATAGTTCATTTATCCAAAACCCTATGTTGGACATTTTGGATTATTTTTACTACTTTAAAAATAAGGTTATTAAAGATATTCATACAACTATATCTTTATACATAGAGATTGTCTTTCCATAGATCGCTTAAAATACAATTGTTAAATCAAAGACATAAATTCCAAAATTTGTAAATAGTTCATTGAATCACCATCCTGAAAGATACTATGAATTCTAATATAATAGCTTAAGTTAATTTAGAATAACAAAGGCCATTACCTATGAACACACAGGTCATGAGACTAATTTTCAATGTCCAACTGGCTGTATTTTATATCTTTGTAACTCAGCTCACAATTAGAGACAAAATCAAATGCTATATTTGGTGGAAATTGGGTCTTTTTTCTATTTTTGTAATGACCTTTTCAACTTAACAACATTGACTTTAATAATAGGTAGCTTTTATTAATCCTCCTGGCCAAAAGAAATATTTATTAAGTCACTTTTTATGGTTTAAATATTTGTACAATGCTAGGCCATTGTCTACTATTAAGGCTAATAATGCTCCCTTGTATAGCAATCTTTTTCTACAATTTAAATAAAAATAAAAGGGGAAACAGATTCCTATGTAAACCTATTCAATTTAAAAAAATATTGTCTAAAAATTATAATATTAGGAGTTTTACTGCTGCTGAGTGACACATGGAACAATAGAATGCACCAGATTTTGCAATAATGAGATGTTAAATTTCCAACCACAATATTTATATGCTAGCTCTGTTGAGTGTTCAGATAAGTAAGATACATGGGAGATCTGTTGGGCCCATTTCCCAGATCCACCTTTATTACATCCAATGGTATGGACTGGAGAATCAATCCCAATATTTGCTGCTAATATTTATATGATAGGAGGTTTTACAGATATTCACATTTCACCCATCCATGTGACTGAATTTGACTATACTGGCTGCAATGGAAATTTATTTATCCAAATGCTGGTCCTAAGATAGACTGGCTGTCTGTATGTAACCTGTGAGAAAAAGTCAGCATAAGGAATACCTAGGCCAGCCCTTGGAACTCAGGATTGTATTTTCATATATTAGAATGGGACTTCCTCATACAAAGCTAGTCATTTCTATGAAATAGTCACCAATATCTTACTGCCTTAATGGTTTTGTGATAGAATTTAACACTTTTCCTAAATGGATTAAAATACACAAATGTCTTGCCAATGCTACATATTACCTGTAAAAGTGGTGGATATGTTTTTGGATTGATCTTCAAAAACTGATGGAAGACAGTTATATCAAAATATTTTCCTCTAGAAGATTCAAAGCCGGCAAGGCCCAACGTAGCAACATTGCCACTAAATGTTTCACTTTCATTTCTTAAAAGGAATTTACATTCAACCATGTTTAATCTAAATCTTCAATGCTGAAAAAGATCTAAGGAACTAGGTAAATATTTGAGTTGTTTTAAAACTATTTTCAGAATATAAAATAAGATTAAATATACAAATATTCTGATTTTTGGACCTCCACGAAATGTGGACTATTCTCTATTGTTTGGATATTTGCAATGCTGGTAACCATGTAATGGAGAACAAGTTGGAATCCAGCAAACAGATTGATATTATACTAGAAAGATGAACAGTTCACATTTATATTATAGCAGTTATTTCTTTGATGATAATTTGGTGCATACATATTTCAATGGACACTTTTAGGTTTCTATCTGTTCCCACATTCATTATATCTAGGGGCGTGATTCCTTCTGTTAATATGCTAGCCCCTGAAAGATAAGTATTAATAGAATGATTGAGATTAACTTGAATGTTTTAACAGATACTATTACAGATATCAGTCATAAGCCTTTTGCTCTCAAATTTAAACAAAGTCTTAAATGCCATAATGACTGTAAGCATGCATGTTGTTACAACTAAATATGATCCTTCCCAATGGGACTAAGAGATCATTAAGTATCATCTAACGGACATTTAACATGGCAGTAATAATAACCTAGATTTTGTAAAATCACATCACCACATCCAGGATATGCATAAGACAGAATTGACCTCTTAGACTCTGCGTTCCTGGTTGATCAGATATTTCCTAAATTGAATGGTATTGGAATACTAATTGCTACTAATGTTTTTTGTATCATGATAATAAGCTACCATACCCTCAGAACCAAGATCTGGAGCCTCATCATAACTGTCCATTATTTTCATTTTAAAATATTAAAAGAAGTGAGAAGTGGGAAGCTGTCCTTATTTAGCAGAATCAGACTAGGTGGAGCCATTTGGCGCAGAGGCCTGGCTTCTAGAAACTGCTGGGAAGTACCTGGTGCTGCATGGGAAGGTTCTCTCTCTCCTTCTGGAAATTTCCCCCTAGGAAGATGGCTCCCCTAGCTCTACCCTATCCTGTCCATCACAGAAGAATCTCCTCTGGGTCCTTGTCCCCTTTTACCTACATATTATAAATAAAGGGAGTTGGGCAACTTGGTTGTTGTAAAGAGGCCAGAGTTGGTATGGCCAGACCAGTCACACTCCCTCTCATAAAAAGTGTATTGGAGAGACCATTCGACCTTTGGATTTTTGGGATTGGCTGATCTCACTTAGCATAACCGTCTCCAACATCATCCATTTACCTACAAATGCCATAATTTTATTCTTCTTTATGGCTGAGTAATATTCCATTGTGTATATGTACCACAGTTTCTTTAGCCATTCATCTATTGAAGGGCATCTAGGTTGGTTCCACAATCTAGCTATTGTGAATTGAGCAGCTATGAACATTGATGTGGCTGCATCACTGTAGTAATCTGATTTTAAGTCCTTTGGGTATAGGCCAAGGAGTGGGATAGCTGGGCCAAATGGTGGATCCATTCCAAGTTTTCTAAGGAATCTCCACACTGCTTTCCAGAGTGGCTGCACCAACTTGCACTCCCACCAGCAATGTATGAGTGTACCCTTTTCCCCACATCCTTGCCAACACCTGTTGTTGCCTGTACTCTTAATAAAAGACATTCTAATTGGGGTAAGATGAAATCTTAGGGTGGTTTTGATTTGCATTTCTCTTATAATGAGGGATGTTGAACATTTCTTCATTGATCTGTTGATTGCTTGCAGATCTTCCTCTATAAAGTGTCTGTTCATTTCCTTGGCCCATTTATTGATTGGGTTATTAGTGTTCTTGGTGTAAAGATTTTTGAGTACTTGGTAGATTCTGGAGATTAGTGCTCTATCTGAAGTGTGTGTAGCAAAGATTTTCTCCCACTCTGGGGGGAAGGGTGGCAAGAATGGAGGAAGGATAGATAGCATAGAGGGAAGGGAGGGGTGGGGTCTGGGTGGGGGGGTAAGAATAATAACAGAATGTGTGGCAGACATCATTGCCCTGTGTACATGTATGAATGCACAGATGGTGTGACTCTACTTTGTGTACAACCAGAGAAACAATAGCTGTACTCCATTTGTGCTCAATGAATCAATAAGGAAAAAAAAAAAAAAAGAGTATTGGCTCCCATGTGTTTATTGAGTAGGTAAGTTTTGGGGGGTAGTAGAGAGAAAAACTGCCAACATCCTCCTCTGGCAGTCAACCCTTTCCTCCTCCACGCGGGACCTGGCAGAGAGGACCCGACAGATTACAATGAACATAAAACACTCATGAATGTGGCTAACTGGAAGTGGGGAATGTAGGGTCTTAGATGAGCCACTGTCTTTTCTACAGCTATTTATTAGCCCATCTGTGTGAGCACATACATACTATGGAGTTTCATTTATACTGATCTATTTTAAGTTGCAAAATGCAATTTTAGGTTACAAAATGTAAAATATTTTACTCAATTTTATTTTCCCTAATGTTTTTACTTACCAGTTAATGTTCAGATGTAATCTAATCTACCATTTTATCATTCTAAGCATTCAGCATGGCTGGTCATGGATGACAACTGTATTTTAACGAACTATTCTATAAAAAGAGAAATGAGTAACAAAAACTTGTCACTATAATTGGTTTTCTTTTGCTAAAAATTAGTGAGTTTAAATATTTTGAACATTTCACCATGAGAGATAAATGAGTCAGAAGTGAGTACGGTATTGAGTTTTCACATACCTGAAAGTTAAGTTTGAGTGTCTGAAAATAAATTATAATATACATTGAAGGATTTGACAAAAGAAAAATAAGGATGAATAGTTAGCAATAAATTATTACCTCTGACACCTTCATCTTTTTTTTTTTTTTCCTGAATGCACTCCAAGTATATTTCTCCATTTCTAAGTCATTGATTGAAGTGGACAAAACCTGACCCATACTGAACTACACCAAAGTAGGTCTCCACCAATCCAAAATCATTCTCAACATGTCATGATTCTACTTCCTAATAATTTCTACTTAAAAAGTGCCTTTTAAATTTTTGCGCTGACTGATCATTAAATTTGCTTCCTTAGTCATGGCTTGATTTTTCATAGAGACGAGAAAGTCTAAATCAATGCTCTCCAACAGAATGACATGATCCGCAAATGCAAGAAGTATATGGGATTTTCAATGTTACAGTCACAAATAAAAGAAAAAAAAAACTAAACAAGAAAACGTTGTTGATTAATTGTAATAATATTTTTCATTTCAACCAATATATATTTCAAACTGTAATTAAATTTAAAGATTCACCAAAGTTGCATTTCTCATTCCATTTTTGCATTGTCTTCTAAGTCTGACATGTATGTGACATAAGACATCTCAACTCAGTCATCTTTCAAGTGCTCACAATAGGCACATGTGGTAGTGGCTGCTTTATTGGACAGGACAACTCTAATTAATAAAATCTTGATACAGTTATTAGTATTATTGAAAAGTAGAAATATGCAGAAGTGAAAATAGGAGGAGACTTTCACTGGGTACAAAATTCCACAAACTGGGTGACTTAAAAATCAGACAGTTATTTCTCACAGTGCTTTAGGTTTAAAGTCCAAAATCATAGTGCCATCACAGCCCTCTGGGAGGGAGTGGTTTCCAGGTTTGTAGATGCTCACCTTCTCACTGCACCCTCACGTGACTGTAGAGGAGAGAACTCTCTGGTGCCTCCATTGTAGGGGACTCTAATCCCATCATGAAGGGCCCATCCCTATGAGCTCACCTAACTATGTCTCGGGGTTCCATCTACAAATGCTATCTCACTGGGGAGAGAGGGCTTCAACACATGAATTTGGGGGACGCAGCATTCAGTCCATGATGCTGCTTCTCTGGGCTACATCATGTCTACTTCCCAGGAAGACCCTCACCATCTTATACTTTTCTTGTGCCGTTTAATACTGAGTAATTCTCTTTTAATTTTTGCTTTCATTTATTTATATAAAATTATTTTCAACATATGTGTAGCGTCAGAGTATATAAAAATAAAGATTGGTTAGAAAGAGTTAAGGAGAAGCATATGCTCCTTAAAAAGAGTTAATGAGAAGTTAAATGGAAATTGTTGTACCTGGGAAACAGCACTATCCTCTTTGGTCTACTTATCCTCTTTAGTGGTTTTAAAGTAGAAATAGAGAAATTATCTTAATTAGGAAATATTTTAATTAAGGAGAAATAGATCATTTGGGGAAAATTAGCTGAATGGTTTGTGATTTAACTTTTCAAGCATAGATTTTTTTTTTTTTTTCCTGTGCTCCTAGGTCTACTGGCAATGGACTTTCTGGGCCTTAGAAAAAAGATTAGAGATAAAACTGGTTGGACATCTGAGTGCTGTTTCACGTGACGTCCCCTGTAACTGATCCCAGACTCTAAGTTCACTCAGAACATTGAATTAGGTAACTTGATTCAGGACAGATTGTTTTTCTGTTCACTTTACAAATTATGAAGATCATAGTAAGTCCTTTAATAAGGGTTGCAAAACAATTGTAAATAACTGACAAAATAGCTTTGTCCAAATGTATATGTCTATCATTCTGCAAAAAAGCGTTCCAGGATTTTTTGTTGATATATTTAAGGAAATTGAGAAAGATACATTTGTTTAAGGTCAAACAAACAGTTTGTGGAATTTTAATGCTTGGTTCTCTACTTCTTCGTCTGGTATTTCTCCTAGACCATTGAAATCGGGGCTCTGTCAGTGACGGCACAGTGTCATTGAGTTAGCCCCAAGGCAGAGTGATGTGGATGTGTGGGTGAGCTCTACCCCAGGACCTTCTGGGTCACCTTCCCTTCACTGGCAGTCAGCGTTCACCTAGACTTCTGCAGTAGCAAGCTCCAGACCAATAAATACCTGGTATCTCTGTCTCACAAAATCTGAAGAGAGTCAAGTGTGGTGGAGTGAAACTAATCCAACCTTTAATAAATATATAGTAATTTTTGTTGGACTTCCAAAGAGGATTTCCTTTTTTTAAATTGAGAACGTTTTAGAGAAGAAAAACATAGGTGGTGGTGGAGGAGGAGGAGGAGGAAAAGGAGGAGGAGAAGGAAAAGGAAGAAAGTATAAGAAGAAACTTAAGTCCCACAATCTTAGTAAATTTTAGGAAGATCTCTCAATATCCACAGACACAAAAATTTAATAATTTAGGGCATTTGGGGAACACTGTGGCTTATATCATAGAGAGGTCAACTGATTAAGCTAGCAGATTGTTTGTTGTTCTCTGTTCATTTTCAAAAAGTCAGATTCTTTGAAGACACAGAAAATAGTTTTTTCCTGTAGCAAACTAGCAAATTATCTATATGTAGAAAGTATGAAGAATTTCCCAAATTAATAAATAAAATCACATAGATGCCTTAATGTTAATGAAATAAATAATCCCAAAGTACTGCAATTTTAATTATACCAAGGTACTTTATTTTGAAATATACTATTTTCACATGTGTAATTGAAGGTATATAAAAGAATTGCAAATTGTTAGTTAACAAGCAAAAATCTGGATAGAATTACCTTAAAATTTTTCCAGTGTTTTCTTTTTAATTCAAATAAGTAAATTGTTTTTGTTTTGTTTGTTTGTTTATTTTTTAAGTCTGATGCATTATGTTTTACAGTATTTCCAGGATTTAATTTAATCGAGTGTCAGAAAAAAGAATCAAAATATTATGGTTTGTGAATGAAATTTATTGTTTATCAAAACATGAACTTTCTCTCATTTCTGTTTTTAATAAGCCAGTGGAACTTATTAAGGATATTGTTGTTGCTATTTTGTTATAAAAGAATTTCCTAGTTTTCAAATGCGGAAGATGAAAGACAATCAAATAAACACAGAGTGTAAAATGAAAAAAAGAAAAGAAACCCTCATTAGGAAGATTTTTCTTTTCTTTTTTCTTTTTCTTTTCTTTTTTTTTTTTTTTTTGTGGTACAGGAGATTGAACCCAGGACCTTGTGCATGCAAGGAAAGTGAACTCTACCAACTGAGTTACATCCCCAGTCCAGGAAGATTTGTTCTTAAGGTTATTTCACAAAATAAAGTTTTATTTTTGTCATACTTAAGGGGTACCGAAGGCAGAAGTGGAAAAGCTGATTCTCCAAGTCAAGCTGACAGTATCTGAAGATACTTTGACTAAATTTCAATCATGATCAATTCTCAATGAATTGTGTGTTGTTTTTAACCAGAAGAACATACCAATCCTCACAGCCAGAGAGAATGCACCTTGCTTGGGAGTGGGTTGTGTGGGCCATACCCTTTGTCACACTAGAAGTATGATGAGCTTTTCATTATTCAACTAGAAAATGGTAAAAAATATCCTTGTTGGCTTTAGGGTGTTTTAATCAAACTTATAGCAGCGAAGCTTAGTCTTTCACAATAGAGATCCAATTCATATTAGAATCCCAATAATTATTATGAGTGGTATGATGTATTCAAAATGTTGAGCTAACTTGAGCTAGGCAGCAAGACGAAAATCTGACTCCCTTCCAAAGGATATCATGGAGACTATTGACTGGCTTGTGAAGAGATCTTTGCCAGATCTTCCTGTCCTTCTGTCATCTCCGCTACAGTCACAATAGCAAATGCAGTATTCTTTTGGAGCAATGCCTTATAATGTTACTCTTGAGTAACGGATGATTTTCAAATGAAAATATACTGAGGAAGTACACATGTTTTCAAACCAAGTAAAACAGAATTTAAAGCCTCCTGTCTAGAAGGTTGTATCATTTTTTGTGAATGAGATAAAATGCCAGGGCTGTACTAGTCTCCTCGTCAGCTATAGAAGTTAAACTGACCACTTCATTGCAGATAAAGGCTAAGGCCCTGTGCTCACGGTCAAACAAGGCATTAACACAGAAAGATAAAACCAAAGCCCTTTTCACTTTTCCAGAAGAATATAGACCTCTCATTCCATACAAATTTCTCTCAACTGAACTGAAAATATCAACAGTGAATATTATATTTTTAAGCATTTATTCGAGCAGAAAATAAGAACCAGTTCCTGTGAAAAGGGCTGAGATTACAAAAAGGAGCACAAGATGATCTTATCCTTGGTGTCACTTATTCTATGCACAGGGCAAGTTATAGTTGAAGTGTCTCTTGCACATAGGATATCTGTGTATGTGTGGTCAGCCAAGGTCTTGGTCTTGCGAAGTTCAAGTTAAGCCAATACTACCTTGACTAATGCAACTTTCACCAATGATACCATTCTGTTGAATATAGTTACCCTTTTCAAGATGTTAACGCTTCTCTGAAGCATTTTAGCAGCCTCTCTGTTTATTTTTTTCCTTTTTTCTTGAATATACTCAGGAAAGAAAGAAGTTAGAAGACCTGGTTGAACTTCCTGGAGAGCATAATCATGACAGATCACATGGAACAAATGAATGCAAAAGATTTTGTTAGCAGGTGAGTCATTGCCTATGAATGCTTAATTATAAAATATACCTGATTCTTTGAGGTTTTTTTATACTAAATAATTTCCAAACATCTGGTTTTAGGGTCTAATTGCCAGGTAAATATTTTATCATATCTGAATGTAAAAATGAAGATGTTTAATGAATTAAATTACTCTATATCTTCTTAAGTGAGATGATCACACTACTCAACTAGAAACTCCATCTGTTATCTTGGGCCAGTGCAAATCAAACGTGCAGAGACGGGACCTGGGAAAGTCCACTTGTGAAGCATGATATTGGATAATATTTGTGAAATAATAATTGTGAAAAGACTGACTTGATAAGTAGAACTTTGTGTTATCACACACTCTTGAAAGAAAGGGACATAAAATAACCAGAATAAAAATATATTTAAATTTTTTTACACATTATTTCATGTACTTTTACCTTTTTTATTTCTGCTCAACCTTGTGCCATTCTAAATGTCAATCAACTGTTCAAATATTTTATGAAAGTATTTATTTTGGGGAGAGCATAAAGTAATAACATCCTAAATAAACTGTTTTTGTTCCTTAAAATTAATTCTCTTCATCTTGGAGGAAAATCAGCTGTCTTTTATAAACAGGAAAGTTATCACACACTGTGGAATTAGGAGAAATTGTGTGTCTCAAGAAAAATGGAGCCTCAGTGTTTGATGAGGGAGCCATGAGGTGATTTCCTGCAGGCTGCTCTATAGGCAGAGTATTCTGAGCTCAGGGAAAGACAATAACAACACAAGCAAAAATTCTGGTGTCCCACTGGTTTGCAAGGAAACAGACTGCTGGTAGAATTCTAGGGACTATTTCAAGTTTGAAAATAGAGACACTGAACATTAGTGAACAGAAGTTCTTCCCATGTTGTCTATGTATTATCAATTTATCTGGATAATGGTGAAATTCCAATAAGGGAAGAGGGTTTCAGAATGACTGCATGGAATTTTTATTGACTTAGCAAAAAGAGGGCTTTGCTACACATTTAAAGTTGCTTAAGGAAATTTAAAAGGAATATATATTTGGGGACAGGATAGACTGACACATATATTAACATATGAGCAATTTACTACTGTCAGAAATCATTAGGAAGGGGACACAAATGGAATAAACAAGATGATCAGCATATGTTATTTTTTTAAATTTGAGAGAAAGAAGAGACAGAGAAGTAACCAAGGTGTGTGTGTTGGGGGGAGGCATGGAGAGAGAAAGCATGGAATCCTATTCTTCTAAGGAGCTATGGATTATTCAGAATAATAGAAAAGATGCTGACTACCCTGCCCAGACTTACTCCAAGTCCTCCAATTAACTTTACTCTAAGTGAAGAGCACCCGATTAAAAACTTTCTAGATGGAAGCTCAGAGATGCATGAAGAAATTGCAAACAAGAAAAAAAGGTAAATATAAATGGATATGGTTTATATAAAACACCAATAATGACATATGTCAAATGTATACAAGTATTACTATACCACATACAATATTTAAATTGAAAAAATAGTTTCAATTAATTTTAAATTCTGATAACTAAAAATATTCATGTGGTAAATTTAAAAAAAAAATTAAAAGATGAGTAAAGACACTGAACCAGTTTCAATGCATTACTACAAAAAAAGAGTAAAATTACAAATCAATCCCAGAAGATTTTACAAATAGAAACATTTTTTAATATTGTATGTATAAATACAAATGTGTACTCCATGTTCAAATTGGAAATGTTTGCAAAGCTATTAAAATTGATCCAACTGCTAGAATTGACCCAACTATTTGTTATTTACAATGGACATATCTAAAATACAAATATGAAAAGGAAAAACATGAATAAATATACTCCATTCAAGCACTAACTACTACTGACATGAAAATACGAAGGTCAAACAATATAGACTTTGATGCAGAAAGCATTACTGGAGACATGAACATTTTAAAAGGCAAAGCATTTACTTAAGAAATTTTAAGGTTTCATAATTATACAAAACTGACACAAATAATGGAAAAAGAGACAAACCAATAATTATAGTGAGATCATTTATCCCAACTCTGTCAACTTATAAACAACCACATCAAAATTAGAAACATAAAAAGGTAGACATCAGGAGTAGCAAATTTGACTATATGATTAAGCTATTGAACTCTAAAAACTGCCAAATATACATTCTTCTCAAACCTGCACTGGACATTAACAAAACAGGACCATATGTGCCCTACAGCAAGTCTTAATCCAATTTTAATGACAGAAATCATGCTTATCATCTTCTCTGACTGAAAATCAGTTAAGCTATAAACTAACAAAAATGGCAACTAGAAGACCCATGTTTTGGGGGGTTTTTTTGGTATTTAAATTTTTAAAAAAATTTTACAGACTTCATTGTGATTCATTGTGCACAAATGGGGTACAGATTTTCATTTCTATGGTGGGGGTATGAAAAATGGTGGAATGAGACAGACATCATTAGCCTATTTACATGTATGATTACATGAATGGTATGAAGACCCATGTTTTGATATTGAGTGAAGCACCATTACAGAACCCATAGATTAAACAAGATATCACGATTTCCAAATAAATATTTTAAATTATCTAAAATCATTAAAAATAAGAAATATATAACATTCTATTGTTTCATCTGGCTGGTGTTTATATGGATATTTTCTTTGTGGCAAACCATGAACCATAGGTGTTTGCTCTATACCTGGATTATATTTTACAATAAATTTCCTAAAAAAAAGAATAGCACTGTGGTACTCTGGCCACAGAAAGTGAGGCAAAGGAATTGAAGACATGCAGGAGGTGCATGTAATGGTATAGACAGTGAAGAAACACTATTATTGAAAATTACATCTTTGTTTATATTTTATAATTTTGCCTAAGCTTAAAGAATATTTAGTTTCTTGGAATTTTAGTTTCTTGGAAATTAATGGGAAATTATTTCTTTCTACCAAAAACATACATGAACAGTAGAAAGCTAGCAGAGACACCATGAATCTGAGCCTGGTTTATGTTCCCCTTTCTCAGTCCTGTCTCCATGGCTTTAGGGAAATCAGTTTCCCCATCTGCAAAATAACAAAATATAATGGTAGAAACATCCCTTAGGATTTTTGGGTTAACACATATAAAATGTACTGAAAGGCCCAAAGTAATAGCTCAGTAAATATTAGCAGTGTTTCCTTCTATCTAATTGCTCAGTCAGCAGTTCAGCTTTTGTATGTGAACATTCCTTAACAAATGAGATGAATTTTTCTGACCACAACATTTGATGACAAAGAATCCAATATTCTTAATGAAATAAAAACTACACAGTTGGAGTAACTGCTTTTATTCATTTAGTTTATTTCTATATAAAGTTCAAATGCTGATTATTAGAAGATGAATGACTTTTATCTGGAAATTCTAAATATTCACATGCAATATCAGTCTTTAAGACAAACATATCACCATTTCATGATCCCAACATAATGGAAAACATTTTGTTTGTAGGAAAAATCTCTCGGTCACTCAGCGAGATTTTATGAAAAATCCCAGCCTTGTCAGTACCTCTTTTCAAATAAACTCTGTGCCATTTCTTTCTTAGATGATATATTATTTTTCTGCTACTGTGTAACAAATTGCCACAAATTAACAGACTAAAACAATGCCCATTCCTCAGATCACAGTTTCGTGGGTCATGAACCTGTCCTGGCATGTCTCTGCTCAGGGCGTCACTTGCCTGGGCATAGGGTGCTTGCTGGTTTAAGTTGTTCTCTGCAGGACATGCAGACAAATTCACCTCCAGGATCTTGATGGTGGTTGGTGTCCTCGGGTTCTTGATCAAAGCTGAAAAACAGTCTCCATTCTCCAGCTGGTTTTAAGCATGGGGCTGCTTAGACACCATCTACACTACCCCAAGTGTGTGTTTCCTTCAAGGCCAAAGAATGGAGAGTCCCTCTGGCACTTTATTTCTTTCTCTTCTGTCCCCAAAGAAAGGTTCTGCTTCTAAATGTTCTTACTACTAAGTCAGGGCCTCTTGGAAAATCCCTTTCTTAATTCAGCTCTGCCCCATAATATCAGCCTAGTGACATCTCATCCTATTCCCAGTCCTGGGGATGAGGTTGTGCACCAGGGTGGGGAGCATGCTCCTCAGAATTCTGCCTTCCACACACAATGTCAGCGTTGGCCAAATGGAACTAGAATCTGTATTTACTCAAAGTGGTCGTGGTGGACTTTGTTCCACAATTCTAGAGGAATAATTTTTGGGGTCTCTAGACTTTTAACTATAGATTGATCAGAGGAGAGCATGCACAGAGCAAGCTGTCAGGGTTTTCTGAAGGTTAAGTTCTCAAGTTATGAACATTACTACAGAGCATGTTCAGTTGCAGAGTGCTCACCTGGGATGGATGTTAATGTGAGAGCTGTACTACAGGGAGAAGGAGGAGACTAAACCATCTTTAAGGTTCCCTCCAGCTCTGATATTACGTGATTCATGACTTTGAGAATGACCTAATATCTAGCCTCCTAAGTGTGACAATTTAGGCTTTTGATATTAATGTCAAACTAGTTTTCTTTCTTTTTTTTTTAAAAGGACTTTAGCAAAGAGCATAGGGGCTGGGGTTGGGGCTCAGTGGTAGAGTGCTTGCCTAGCATGTGTGAAGCACCAGGTTTAATACTCAGCATCACATATAAATAAATGAATAAAATAAAGGTCTATCAACATCTAAGAAAATATTTTAAAAACCGAAAGAGCATACATAACTTACATTTTACATATGTGAAAAACTAAAGCCAAATAAGTGAAATGACTTTTCTTTATCCTTCAGCAACAATGCTAGACCCTAAGTAAGTCATCATGGTACCAATCACATGAGGTTCTGAATATATTTATTTGGTTTATTCTGAGAAAAGAAATATAAGCAAGAGAAAACTATGAGGATAAAGAATACTTAATTTTAGCCAGGGACTTTTCCATTCTTCCTGAAATATTTACAGATGAAAAATTCTTTGAAAATGAAGTGCCAAGACCAACACCTTCCTTTCTCTTTTGAGGGCACAGACACTGAGAGAGGAAAAGATAAGAGATCAGTAGAGAAACTCCTCACCGCATGGACCTGAGATAATCACTGTTAAAGAAGACTTGCTGTCTATTCAATTCCTTAGCCCATTTGTTGATTGGGTTTTTTGTTTTTAGGGTGCCAAGTTTTTTGAGTTCTTTATGTATCCTGGAGATTAGTGCTCTATCTGAGGCAGGTGTGGTAAAGATTTTCTCCCATTCCTTTGCTGAGAAGAAGCTTTTTAGTTTGAATTCATCTCATTTTTTGATTCTTAATTTTACTTCTTGTATTTTAGGAGTCTTATTAAAGAAGTTAGGTCCTAAGCCAACATGATGAAGATTTGGGCCTACTTTTCCTTTTATTCAGCTCAGGGTCTCTGTTCATTGATCCACTTTGAGTTTTGTGCAGGGTGAGAGATAGGTGTCTAATTTCATTTTGTTACTTGTGGATTTCCATGTTTCTCAACAGCATTTGTTGAAGAAGCTATCTTTCCTTCAATCTATGTTTTCCTTGCCTTTGTGTGAGATAACTGTATTTACAGAAGAAATTATACAATTGATCAACAAATACATGAAAAAATGTTCAACACCTCTAGCAATTAGAAAAATGCAAATCAAAACTGCTCTAAGATTCCATCTCACTCCTGTCTGAATGGCAATTATCAAAAATACAAGCTACAATAAAGCTTGACAAGGATGTGGGGGAAAGGTCCACTCAAAAGTTGCTGGTGGGACTGCGGATTGATGCAATCATTATGGAAAGTGGTATGGAGATTCCTCAGAAAATGTGTAATGGAACCAGTTATCCCACTCCTAGGTTTATACCCAAAGGACTTAAAGTCAGCATACTACAGTGACACAGCCACATCAATGTTTATAGCAGCACAATTGGCAATAGCTAAACTATGGAACCAACCTAGATGCCCTTCAACAGATGAATGGATTAAGAAAATGTGGCATATATACACAATGGAATATTACTCATCCTTAAAGAAGAATGAAATTAGGGCATTTTCAGGTGAATGGATGGGACCAAAACCAAAAGCCAAATGTTTTCTGTGATATGTGGATGCTGATCCATGGGGGAGTAGGGGTAGGAAGAATGCAGGAACTCTGGATTTGGCAGAGGGGAGTGAGGGGAAGGGAGGGGGCACAGGGGTGGGAAGGGTGGTAGAATGAGATGGACATTATTGCCCTATGTACATGTATGATTGCACAAATGGTGTGACTCTGCACCATGCACAGCCAGAGGAATGAGAAGTTGTGCTCCATTTGTGTTCAATGTGTCAAAATGCATTCTACTGTCATGTATAACTAATTAGAGCAAATAAAAGAAAAGGAAGACAGGCTGGCTTTTGCAGGAGACATTTCTGGGAGAAAGCTGCAATCCCTGTGAAATCTATTGTGTATGACCTCAGATTCTGCAACTGAAAAGGAACGAAGGATCATCTGAGAAAACAGAGGATGCCAGCAGAAGGCTGGAAGGTGGTCTGGAACATCCAGCAGGGTGGACCTAGGGGAAAGCTCTGTCAGTTTTAAGCCCAGCATGCCGTGAAGGCCAATGGACAACGATCACACAATAGTAAACATTAAAACAGAATAAACTGTAGGGTGTAAAATGGTACCTGTCTGGATGGCATGGATTTATGGAAATGATTCAATTCAGTTCATTTACAGGAGGCAGCTCTGTACATATCCTCAAAGTAGTGGTCAGTAACACAGAAAAGAACTTTTGACCTGGTAGAAGAGGGAGCAAGTTCACCGCTAACTAGAAAATATGTGAAGTTATAAGAAATTCTGAAATGTAAATATAAATGAAGGATCATGGGACTACAAGGGAGTGAATAACTGTATCAACCTAGGAAGGAAGAATCCAGAAAGGATTATTTAGAATATGGAATTGAAGCTTGTCCTCCACAAGATTTCTACAGGCTAAACTGAGGAGATAAACAAACGCTGATTAGATGAAATAGCAAGGAGTACTGTCCCCAAATCCATCTGGCTTCGTAAGTTCAGGTTCTGGTCAGAGAGAAAGAAATCCTGGGACAGAAGACCAGAGAGGTATTTCAAGCCTTGATTATTAAATGCATTGAATTTTCCTGTTTAAGGTAGTCCTGCTTTTTGAACAGAAGAGTTGTGAAACAAAACTATAACTTGCAATGGTAGTTTTAATGGATGTATGAAGGATAGGAGTATGGAAGGTAGAAGCTGTTAAGATATGGAGGCCTATTAGGAAAGTATTCTAGATGTTTATGCACCTTATAATGAGACATTCACAT
This sequence comes from Glaucomys volans, assembly GCA_020662805.1. Lineage (NCBI taxonomy): Eukaryota > Metazoa > Chordata > Mammalia > Rodentia > Sciuridae > Glaucomys > Glaucomys volans. The sequence goes on from JAJEJO010000180.1 coordinate 329,918, forward strand.
CAAATGAGGCTGAGCAGAATGGAAAGGGACTGAAGGGTTGAAACTATCTAGCTTCCCCTCTGATTGCACGTTATCTCTTCACTTGCAAATGTATGCTGCCTTGCGACATTTTGGGTCCACCCTCATCTACTTTTGTTTTACGTTCAAATATGGGATACTTTCTTAGGCCTTCTGATAAAAGAAAATGTCCATCCAGAGATAGAAACATATATTTCTTTTTTATTCAGTACCCAAATTATAATACAGCCTTCAGTTGGACAATTGATATGCTCTGTGAATTTTACTTAAAAGATAAATATACAGATGCCATATAAATGCTTTTTAATTACAACACATTCTTCCTTAAAATAATGCCAACTAAAATAGTAGAGATTCTAAGATATCTTTTGCTGATTAACTGTGCACCCAAGAAAATGCTCAAAGGCCCATAAAAAAGTACTAATGTGTAGCATTTCAGTACTTTTATATTATTGTGGTTTTATTGCACATGGTAAGGGTTCAGTGCATTTAGTACTAGTTCTTAATTAGGTTTGCTAGAAGAGTGATAGGAAAAACACATTTCCTTACCAGTCACATGCCTTTGACAATGTACTTACTTTAGAATGCTTTCTTGTTTTTATTAATTTCAATCTCATGTACTGACAAAATACAACTGTTCATATTTAATATACATAAACCCTCTTTTCTTCACAAACTTCACCATTTATGCAAAACAACATAATAATTAGAATGCAATATGAATTGGGTACTTCACTCAATGATTGACATTGCCAAATTAACACCCCATAAGCATGCAGAGATAGATATTTCATCATTTTATAGATGAGGAAATGGATTCAATGTGACTAAAAATTCTTATTAAAAAACCTCTGTTTGGAGAATGGAATATGATTCAAACCCACATCTACCTGCAGATTGTCTCCTCAATGTTCAGATTCCATTTCCAACAGACCCCATGCTGAAAAGTCTACCTTGGCAAGTAGCTCCCAAATACAGTAATTAGTTGCCCTTTTACCCAGTTTTAGATAATTAAATTTCAATGAAAGTATTTTTACTTTTACTTCTGTGAGAAAGTGAACGAGCTTTTTCTTATTTAAAAACACAGTAGAAGCAAAACATACATCTAGAACAAAAGACTTGTGCCCTCCTGATTCCTCAGGACTTATGATTGCTGGGTACGACAACTGTCATGTCAAGTGGGTACATGAATAAGGATAGTGGAAATAAAACTGGGTCCCTTGTCACCTACTGGAGTACTACCCATGGACTTCCTGGTTCTGAATTTTTTTTTGTATGAGAAATATGTGTCTTTATTTTCTTAGGTAATTCAATTTTATATTAAAAGTAATCCAATGTAATGGAGATGGTCGCATACGGAAGAAAGAGATTATGCACCAGATGGTGGAATGAGTTTACTCCAATTGGACAATTCTTAATGCAGGCTCCCAGCAGCCATCATTATCAAGGAGATGCACTCAGTTATGAAACGGTAATAGGAGACATCATGGGCAACAATAGAAATAGCCTAAAATTAGAAATGCCTATTCTGCTGGAGAGATGACACAAGGTGCTTCTCCTAAGCCATCCTTAACCCTCACTGCAATGGAAACTTCACTAGTAAGTAAAGAAGTGATCACAAACAATATGCACATAGCACATAATGCACATATGGAAAGGTAAATTCACTATGTCACTATACATACATTAAATGTTATCTACAGCCATGTTTGTATAAAGGAATAATGAGTCATTTTTAAATGTTTAAGGAGCATCTTCATGTCATTAGCTATTGCCCAAATTTAAAAAATACACAATTGATATTTGTTATTGCATAAAAAGTATCTAGGTAAGAAAAAGGTCAGCAGCAATAACAATACCAATAATACCCTCAAGCATAATTTTGTTCTGTTATTTTTCACAATCTCACACAAAGTCATTGATGTGACCATTGAACCAAAGTGAAGAGTTTCTTACCTTTTATTGTGAACAGTTCCCGACGAGCAGTGTCATCAGCTGTGACGCTGTGCTGGTCCTTGGGACTGCTTTGGGGAATGGAGGCAATACAAGGATGCAGGAGTAACAGTTTTCAGGATAAATTCCAGGAACAGCCTTCCTTTAAAAAAGTTTACATTTTCTAGATGTGACCTGTCCTTTATCCAATAGCAGTTGAAAATCATAGATAATCCCTTCCCTAAATGGCACCATAATGAGTAAGAGAGATTTATGGCTAAAATTTAAAATTTGAAATTGGGTCCTCATTCTTAGCAAACAATTTGGTGTTGGTTTTATTTGTGGTTAACTGAAATTTTTGTTCCTGTTTGGCCATGCCAATTAACATTTCAGAACATTTAGGTAAATCAGGAAGCTGACAGTGTTATCTGAAGATGCTTGACTTTACCAATTCTAGCGTATGTCTGGGTGTGGTGGCGCACCCCTGTAATCCCAGTGGCTCCGGAGGCTGAGGCAGGAGGATCAGGAGTTGAAAGCCAGCCTCAGCAAATGCAAAGCACTAGGCAACTCAGTGAGACCCTGTCTTTAAATAAAATAGAAAATAGGGCTGGGGATGTGACTCAGTGGTTGGGTGTCCCTGAGTCCAAAATCAAAACAAAACAAAAATTCCAGCATCTGTATATCAAATTTAGGGTGAATAGAAAGATTATGAGAAAGCATGAAGATAGAATAAAATTCCAAGATGCAAAAGTTAACATAAAATCATCATCATTGCCATTGTCATTACTGCCATCATTGCCACTACCATCATGGTGACCAAGGTGCGGCAACTTGGCTATATGGTACAGTTTTCCCAAACTCTCTAGGTCTGTGCAGTCCAAAATATAATGTGAAGCACCTGCACAATGGTTAAATATTCCAGTAGCTTAAGAAAGCAAAAGCAGAATAAGTGGGAGAAATTTTAATAATAGTACATTTTATACAATTTAATCAATACAAAGTATTGTCATCTCAATATATAACCAATATTATTGAGATGTTTCATATTTTAGTGTTATCACCATGTCTTCAAAATTTGATGTGTATTTTATATTTTAACACATCTCAACCAAGACCTGTCACATTTCCATTGTTTGATCAACATGGGTGTCTGAGGCCACCTGCCAGCATACCTAAAAACCCCAGGTTTGTAAGGCTTATCTCAGTGACATCAGGCATTCATTTTTAAAACCTTTTTAATAAATGATGTGGGTTTATTTTATTATCTTTTAATGTATTTTATGTGTTCAAAAGTATTAGATTTCTATGTGATTTTTATTTTATTTTATTGCTTTTATATGTAGTGTGAAAGTTTTCTAAAGCTTTACTTTTCTTGGCAACATCTGCTTTATAATTATTTATTCATCTGTGATATATAACATCACTCAATACATAAATTCTAGTAGGATATTCTCATTTTCTTCAGTTTTTGCCATTCTTTCTGGTCAATTTTAGAACTCATTTGTTTAGGTAAGTATCACATTGGAATTTTCATCAGAACTACATTTAATTTTCCATTAACATTGGAAATGTCCCTATTTTTTCTTGGTTGTCTTTTGTTTCACTGGCCACCCTGATCATTATTCTCTAATATTTAATTCTTTAACTTGAATCACATTTAACTTTCTTTTTTGACATTTTCCCCACCTGATACTATATTGCTTTTGGCTCTTGATTTTTAAGTCCAAGTGAGATTCACAAGGCAGTTCTCTTAAAGTTCATGATCTTCAAAGTCTAAGACAATGTAAATATACAATGGCCTCACACAGACGTATCCTGGACTAGGAAAGAGTGGAGAACTGTGATATTTCACAAAGTTTGACATCTTTCTACAAGAATCTAAAGGTAGAATAACATATACTCTTGAGCGAGTATGTAATAAAAATATATATGTGAAGGTAATATTTTAAGGCCAACAATAAGTAATGAGTGAATAAATATGACAAGAATATTTATGGAAATTGAATCCACATTACTTCTTTGTTCTTCTGGCTACCTAGAGGGTCTGGTTTTTAGTTTTAAATGGAAACTATTTGAGTGAGAGATAATATGAGACTTATTTAAATTTAAAGTAACACATGGAAGACAGAAAGTCTACAGTTTTTAAAGAACTGATTCATGCTATCTGGTCCATGTGCAAATTCATGGAAAGAAAAAAAAAACATTTTAAGAGTTTGTTCTTGGAGATGTGCTAGGGAATTGTATTATATATGCCATTTCCTTTGGCACTAACAACTCTTAATTATATTTTGTATTTCTCTGATATTTCAACACAGTATTAAAGTCTGATAAATGTAAAAGTAGAAAACATTTATAATATAGCTTTGACCACACATCTAATTTGCAATTAGATGTCAATTTTCCATGAATTTTAATACTTCCAAAAATATTTATGATCTAATTTCTTCATCTGACGCAACACATCCACCTTTTTAAAGTACAAAACAATTTTAAGGCAAATGAAACTTCCTTGATGATAAATTTCACTTTAAAATAGTACAATAAACAGGGGCAGTAGTTGAGAAAAGTTAAGGCAAAAAAGGTTTTAAATCTAATACAGAGTTCATAAATTGTTCAAATGCCCCATTCTTTTTATATTAATCAAAGAGACTGTTTTTTAGAAAAACATATCAAAAATAGGAAACAATGAATCTTGGTGTATCTTCTTCACTGACTGATCCAGTTATTTCCAGCTTGCATACACCTAATATTCTTCTCCAAAATGCATTCAAGCTACAGCAATTTAGCAGTGTCTGTAGGTTTTAATTATCTGTTTAGTCAGACTGTGAATTAACCAAGGTAGGTTAATTTCTAAAATTCTTCTTGGAGCAAATGTTTTGACTAAATTTGAAACTAAGCCAACACCTGGTGAGATTATAGGAAAGAAGTAAAACAGACAAGCCAACTGAAATTGTGTCATTATCCATAACTTGGCTTTGTTTTGATAATTCAATGCTTTTCTCAACACAACTCTTGTAATTAACTTGAAGGTATCATTAAACCAAATGTCATGGTGCTTTAAATATGATTATTTGATGACTGTATTTAATGTAATTATGATGTGATTATTTGATGTGATTATTTATGTCAAATCTTTGGTATTCATTAATTTACATTGTTATTTGTTATACCATTTGTAAGAGCAGACACTTCGAATGCTTGTTGAGACAGTATTTTGGTGCAGGAGTGTAGTGTGTTCCACTTACATGGAAGCACAAGCCCCTCTATGTTCTGGTCTTCCTTAGCCTATTTTGACTGTCCAGGGCTATGTGTATTTGTATAACAGTAAGGCATGACAGTACAAGGTGTCTCTCACATGTGTAGTTCGTGTCAATACTCATTATCATAATCCTCCAGGGATGGTAGTCCCCAGGGAGGTGTGAATGCTAATTAATTTCAACATTTAAAACTGGGGAACTAGTCTCCTCAAAAATGTTTTTTCACACTTATGAGGGAAGAGCAAAGTAATTATTTTCAACCACAAAACTTGAAAAGAAAATTCAGTTCATTCAACATTTCACAAAACATTAGGGGAAATAGTGAACATTTACTTAAGCCATGGATAATACTAAATTTCTTTCTCTGAAGGTAATATGCTGGTTCCCCAAAGAAGCAAAAAGCAGTATTTTAACAGAATAAAGAATTGTCACAGTTTAATAGTTAAATGGCATACATATCATTATGATCAAAACTCACACTGTGGCATATAGTAATTATTTCACCTCAAAAATGGAGATTGGATTCTTCAGGCATGTCATTCTCTTTGTTGTGGAGAAGGTCTGCTAATTACAAAGGGAAGGTGCATAAAGAGAAAGGAAATTCCTTCACAGGGTGTACAGCTTAGTGTTGGAGTGGTGACCTAGTGTGAGAGAGGCCCTGGTTCCATCCCAAGCCATGCAAAGAAGAAATAGAAAGAAACAAAGAAAGAAATCCAAGCAAATATTGGGAAAATCATTTGAATTTTGTAATCAGTAGTAAACCTAAATAGCTTAGTAAGTGGTACTGACACAGGTTTATTATCTTTGGATAGGTGTTGTTCATTATTGGGAATAAAGTATAATATTAATTTAACAATATAAATTACCATTATATAAATTATTTTGTTGTAAATTTCAAAAGACTGTTTCATAATTACTATACTTTATTAGTTAAAATTTCCAATTTAATAAAGATTAATAAATTTTATTTCATTTGTATATATCTCCACTTTCTGAAATTTTGCCCAGGGAGTGCTTTACTGACTCATGTAAATATTAATAAATACCTTTTTTTCTAAAACTTATGTAAATTCTGTTGGATTTAGCAACTTACAATGATTAGAATAGATTTTAAAATAACCCTATTGCTGGTTATGGATTTTTTAGATTTTCGATCTGCCTTGTGGTTCAAGTTGATAATTTTCTTGTTGTGGCGCCTGTAGTTGTTTTGAAAATATCTCAGTTGAGACAGTGCAACATTTTGTGTTTGTTTTGTTTACACTCCCCCACGTGGGATGTGCTCCCCATACCAGAAACACACAATATACCCAGGAATAATTAGCTTTCAGTGAGGTGAGCCACTGTGTTAGCTGTTGGAAGTGCTTTCATTTCAATTGTTTCTAATGAACAAAAGAGGCCATTCTAATTAGCACCATAAATACTAAGCATGATTTCTTATTGGTGAAATCAGTGAAAATAAACAAAACTGGTGTCAAAAATGTCCCTGGTAAAATGACTGGCACTAACTGTGTAGAAGAATCTAGCTTTCTCACCTTTATCCATGAGGAAAGCACCTCATGGTGTCCCCTGAAAACTCCTGTCTCCAATCTTAGATGATTTGATCTGAGCCTGATTTGATAGTTAATTGAATTTTTTTTTTCAATTTAATACTAAGATATATGCCTTAGGGGAACTCTTCATTTTTGGTGTTTTAAGAATAAAACGAACAGAATACTGAGACTTCGAGTGGCTTGTAGGCTGATTTTATGTCTACTAATGACTTCTTGCTAATGAAGTCACATGTGGGCATAATTTAATCTGAGATTTTCCTCCAGAACAACCTTGGAGTTCAGTTATAGTGCAGCTCATTTACATCCTCCTGCAGGTATCTCCTCACACTGTCAATTATCAAGGAATACATATACTTACATGCTCCAAAACTGACTTACTCAGTTCTCCAATTATCTGACAGAACTTGAGGTCTGGTTTCTGGGTACAGGCTGAAGGCCCAGAGGGCACATGAGAGCTGAAGCCCAGTCCTCACTGCTCTCAATGGGATTTATCCTTGCAGGGTTGCATCCTCCCAGAGAGAAGATGGTTACCAGTTCAGAAAAAGGACACTGTACTTCCATTCTGGCTCACAATTCCTGTCTATATTCAAAGCTTAGACATAGTCTAAGTCTTCTTAAAGAAGAACAATATTAACCAAATTTAACCTTATATTTAGTACCCTCCAGTCTTTATACAGTAGTTATGCTGGTTGTAAGAAGACACAAAACAGGAGTAGAAGTTAAAAATGATAAGAGAAGGAAAGGACTAATTGTCATATCATACTAGCATATCTATCTATATCCGTTCATCTTCCATATGAAAACATAAATGCACAAGTGTACATATACAATTACTTTATATTTTTTTCAAATATGTCTTTATATATATAAACTTATGTTAAAATGTCAAAATATAATATTCAGGAGAAATACATAGAATGCAATATCAAACATATGTAAACTTTTTTTTCTTTTTTTTACTTCTAGAAGAGGTCAATCCCTCAAGAAAATGTAACCATTATAAATATTATGCAACTAACAATACAGTACCAAAAGTTATGGAGCAAACAATCACAGAATTGAAGGAAGAATTAAATAGCTCTTCAAATAGTATTTCCAGGTTCAATATGCAAATTTCAACAATTAATAGAAAAATTAGGTAAAAGTTCAACAAGGAAATAGAGGACTTGATTATTGCTACAAACTAAGTAATACTAACTGATAATAAATAATAAATAATAAATAAATAAATAATAAATAATAATAAATAAATAATAAAACTGAAAATAAACTGATAGCCACACACAAAAGTAAAAGAACAAATCTTTACCCAAGTAGACAAAAAATATTCATCAATGAAATATTGAGAAAGCTTCAATATATATAAAAAATGAAATTTAATTTCCGTAAGTTAAAAAATGAAATTGTAATTCAAAACAAGGAATATAGGAATCCACAAATGTATAAAAATTAAACAATACACAAACATAAAGTCAAAGACAAGTTTACAAAAGAAATTGCAACATATTTTGTGACAAATGAAATGAAATCACAATGAAGAAAAATTGATAGGATATGGTGAAATACATTTTAAGACAGAAATTTTTAACTACAAATTTCTCTATTAAAACAGAAAAGTATCAAATAAATAATCCATTTTTGAATCTTAAGGAAATAGGAAAAGAAATGCAACCTAAATTGAAAGTGAGTAGAAGGCAATAATAGACTAGAGAAGAATACCTGAAATAATAATAATAAAACATTAAGCTAGATAAACAACAAAATAAAGAAGATTCAGATTACTAAATTCAGAAATAAAAATGAGGTCACGACCACCAAACTTTAAAAAGTACAGATGATTTCAGAATAGTACCATGAATAACTGTACATGAACAAATTGGATAGTCTAGTTTAAATGAATAATTTACCAAAAATACAGATTATCAAAGTAAGCTCAAGAAGAAGTAGGAAAGAGGAAAAGACCTATATTTAGAAGGAGATTCAGTCAATCATCAATAACCTTCAAACAAATATAAACCTGGTGCCAAATGGCTTTAGAGATTATCTCTACACATTTTTCAAATAATTACAATAGTCCTCTTCAAATGCCTTCAAAATACTTAAGAGGAGGCTCTTCAATACTTAATGTATGAAGTCAGCATTATATCAATATCAATATCATATAAACAAAAGATTGACATTATCAATAGAAATGCAAAAATCCTCAACAAAATAGTAGAAATCCCAATTCAGAAGCATGTTAAAATCAATTTTGATTAAATGGAATTCATCCCAGAATTTCAATCATAATTCAATATATAAAAACAATACAGTTTCCCTACATTCCTAGAATAAAAGATAAACTACATGATTATCTTAACAAATGCAGAAAATATCCTTGACAAAATCCCACAACCTTTCATTATAAAAACACTTAAGAAAGTAGAAAAAGAAGGGAATTTCCTGAAAATAATAAAGGGCACTCATATATTTAAAAAACACAACCAGCATTATAATCAACCATGAAACTCTTGAAAGTCTTCTTTTAAAACCAAGAAGAAAATAAAGATGTTCACTCTATCACATTTTTTAAACATTATACTGAAAGTTATAGGCAGAGTGATTAGACAATAAAAATAAATATAAGTTATCCAAACTGGAAATGAAGAAGTGAAACAATGCTCTGAACAGATGACATGATCATATATGGAGTATGTCTAAGGATCTCACCACAAAAAGCTATTAGAACTAATAAACTAATCCAGCAAAACTGGAAAATACACAATCAATACAAAAAACCAGCTCTACCCTTATCCTCTTGAAATGTATAATTTGAGAAAAAAATTACAGAAAACAATTCCATTATCATAGCACCCAAAAGAGCATAATATTTAGGCATAAATGTAACAAAGGATATAATAAACTCACACAGTTGCACTCCAAACATAAAATAAAAAGACATGAATAAGTGAAAAGACATTTCATGTGTTAATATTGAAAACAGTTAATTTTGTCAGCACAGCAATATTACACAAAGAAATTTACAGATTTCTGAAATTTCTATAAAATCACAACAATCTTCTGTGCAGAAATAGAGAATGTGAAGCTTGAATTCATATGGAATTTCAAAGGATCAAATTTATACAATTTTTTTTATGAAGAACAATGTTGGGGGGATCGTGTTATCAATTTGAAAATTCATTACAAATAACAAAAATATTCAGAGCACTACTGTACTAGCATGAGAACCAACATATAGACAAAATGAATAAAATTAGAGTCCAGAAACAAATCTGTATTATACAGCTGATTTTCAATTAGTGTCTCAATGTCATTCAATGTAGAAAAAATGTCTCTTCAATCAATGTTACTGGGAAAATTGAATATTAATATACAAAATTCACCAATCATGTTGAGTTCAATTAAAAGTTCTAATAGTTTTTTGGGAGGAAAGGGATTGTCTTAGAATATTCTCCATGTAAGGTCACCTCATTTTTGCATGATATTGTGTTGCTTTGTTCTGCACAGCAAGGAACCAGTAAACTGAATGGAGGTGTGAACTGGCTGGGAAAATTAAAAGTGTAATATAATTAATAAGAAATAAAAGACAAAAGACACAGAAAAATAATTTCACAGTGGGGACCTGGTGGGTGGGATAGGCTCTAGGTCTATTCCCTAACAAAGAGTGAGGCTCCGCTTGCTTTATTTATAGAAAAGCACATCAGAGGGATTTATTGTGAGAAAAATTTTTTTAGATAAAAAGCAAGAGGCAGTGGGAGTATTATCCTGATTGGGGCTTATCACTTGAACAGTCATTCTTCCTCCTCCAGGCAGCTGGCCCTTCAAGGCTTTTTGTGCTCACTAGTATCTCTTTCCACCTCCCAGGAGTTGCATTTGAACCAAGGGCTGTCTGAACCAATAAATTCTTAGGTATCACAGAATTCTCTGTGAGCAGGATGTTGCCAAGGCAACACATAATTCTCAGACTGGTGAGATGATACCGAGAGTTCTCTCTGGGTCACAACTATGCTTGGGGATGGTTGTCAAGCCCACAATTTATTCTGAGCTCCCAACAATATTGTTTTACTTCTTTGTTTCCAATTTTGGATGTCTTATATTTATTTTTCTTGCCTAATTACTCTGGCTAGAACATTCAGTACAATGTTAAATAAATGGGCTAGAGTGGACTCCATTATCTTGTTCCTAATCTTAAGAGATGGTGTTTAGTGTTTTACCATTGAAGATGATGCTTGCTGTATTATTTTTAAATATACAAGTGTAATCATCATTTTCATACTAACATGCAATTGAATAAATTCCTACCTTTCACTAATATGAAAACACAAAATGGATCAAAGATTTTCATGTAAGACAAAAACTATAAGACTCTTAAAATGTAAGGATAAATTTTCATATTCTTGGATTTGGCAATTAACTTTCACACCAAATACACGAGTTACAAAAGAAAAACAGGTAAATTGAATTTAAAGTTTAAAACAATTTTGTGCATTGTCATTATCAGGAAAATGGGAGAAGGGGTAATACATAAAATGGGAGAAACCATTTGCAAATTATGTATCAAGTAAGGATGTAGTATTTGGAATAAATAAAGAACCCTAAAATTCAAACACTAATAACCCAACCCATATTAAAACATGAACAAGGACTTTATAGGCATTTCTTCAAAGACAATATACAAATGGCTAACAAGAATATGAAAAATCCTCAATATGATTAATCACTGGGGAAATTCAAATCCAAACCACAATGAGATGAAAATAATATTTGAATAATGGAAAACAACAAGTGTTAGTGAGACTGGGGAGAAATTAGAATTCCATAAAATACTCATAGGAACACAAAATGGTGCTCACAATGGAAAATAGTTAAAAGTCAACATAGAATTGCCACACGGCTCCATAATTCCATACCTATATCCACATTGCAGATAATTAAGTTCATGGATGCAAACAGTTACTTGTAGCGCAATGTTTATCATAGCATTATTCACAACAGCCCAAATGTAGAAATGAGCCAGGTTTCCAGGTTTGATGAATGCAAAAGCAAAATGTATATATACACACTATTAAGTATTATGAAGTTTTTATGTTCACGTCACTGTGGATAAACTTCAAACTCATTATGTAACTTAAATAATCCACATAAAAGGTCAAATATTTATGATTCCATTTATGTGAAATATCTGTGGAAGGTCCATGTACAGAGACAATAAGAAAGATTGAAGGTTCCTGAGGGCTGGAGGAAGCAGGAATGTGAAGTGACCACTTACGTACAGAGTTTCCTTTTGAGTGATGGAAGCATTTGGAAACAGAGTGCCATTAAACTGTATATTTGAGAAGGTTTATTTCATGTTATGTGTATTTAGCCTCAGTAAAGACAGTGATTATTGATTTTCTGCAGTATTGTTGTATGATGCATACTAAAGGTAAAGCTTTGGATGAATTAACTCTTGTTTTCAGTCATTAGGAAAATAACAGACAATAGTTTGCTTGTATCTTTGTCAGATTTCAAAAGCAATGAAACCATACAGATTTTAGATTTTTTTTATTAGAATACATATCATCTCATTTGTTCTTAAGGTAATTGAATATAACCACCAAATAGGAATGTTCTTCTAACAGTTTTTCTCCCTGTTTTATTGACAGTAAGTTAGGGTTTGGGTTAGACCTTAATGAATTTGTTTTCCAATGATTTATTCAACAAATATTTACTGAACACCTATTTAGTGGTATGCACTATTGGTTGTGCCTGGGATACGTACTGAACTACAAAAAATTGCTGATTAACAGGAAGTTTATATTTGATGGCATATAATACAGAATGAATGTAATGAGTAAGTTGTATAATGTGCTCAAAGAAGCTACATAGAAATAGTTCAAAGTACAATAAGGAGGCTGAAGATCTTCTGTCAGTAAGTTCTAATAGAGCATAAGGTTCATGTTAGTCAAAAGCAGTGTTTCCTTTTTCCATCTGATCAGAGCATTATAATGCTTATAAATTACCTTTTGAGGCCAACTATGTTTCCTTAAATGTTCTATTTCTTAACTTAGACTTCCTCTTTTTAAATTCTTCATTTTGGAAAATTCAGACCAGTTTTTATGATTATTTTTATGTTGCTTTTTATCCTTAAATTGCAACATAATATAATAAAATAATTCAATATCCATCAAATCATCAAAACAAAACAAAACAAAGTAGATAGACTGGTATGATATTACCATCTCTTTAATAATTAGTGCTGAGATTAAATGCTTATTTGACTCTTGGATTTCTACCTGTACAGTGCCTGCTTATTATTCATTGTCAATTAAGAGGTAGAATGCCTAGGAAAACATGTGAATATTTAAATTAACCTTTGCTCAGGATACTAATTAAAATAAATATTTATAAGTAATTACAGCAATGTTTTGCTCTCAAAAATCCAAATTACTTATTAACCTTCATTCTGCTTTATTTAAAACTTCCTAAAAGCAAACCAATTCAACTCGTTGATCTATACTGTTAAATCAACAAGTTACTTATTTATGTATGCTGCATCTATAGTTGAAATATTTCTAAGACAATAATAGTTTGTTGTTACTATCAATATCCACAATTCTTTTCTTTAATTCCAATCAGCAAAAGAAAAAAAAAGTGTGTGTGGGGGGTGCTATTCAAGACTGGACACTTCTCACCTGGAGCATTTGGGAGCCTTCAACAGAAGCATTTTGAAGGTGCACAGCCCAGTCTGCACACCAGACTTCCCATGGTGCAAATGCCCTCTTCTCACTCATCCCCAGTCTCCCTGAAGCCTAGCCATCTGCCTCTATGCTCTGGTTGGTTTGAAACTCACAGAGAGAAGCCTGGAGTCTCTGCAGGAAGTGATGCACATCAGGACTTTGGATCCATTCTATTGTCCTCCTCTAGACAGACAGTGTTGGGTTCATTATAGATGAGAAAGACGACCTGTTCCCAATGTTTTTTCCACACTATCAGCATCACATGAGGCAAGCACCCTGTTCATATGTCTGAAGAGTCACCTCTGTCCTGTGAAGAGCCCCTGTGAATACATTTATCTTCTTCCTTTTCCTTCTCCTCCTCCTCCTTCTTTTTCTCTTGTACAACATTCTCTGTTACTACTTGTGCATGTTTACACTTGTAACATTATCTTTTATATATATTGTATATATGCATATGTGTATTTACTACTAGAGAAAATTCCTCCTATCACTTCCATTTCAGAAGAAATTTATCTATTCTTTTCTTCTTCTTTTTTTTTTTTGGTACTGGGGATTGAACCCAGGGGCACTCCACCACTGAGCCACATCCCCAGCCCTATTTTGTATTTGATTTGGAGACAGGGTCTCACTGAGTTGTTTAGGGCCTCACTAAGTTGTTGAAGCTGGCTTTGAACTCGCGATCCTCCTGTCTCAGCCTCCCAAGTGCTGGGATTACAGGCGTGTGCCACTGTGCCTGGCTCTATTCTTAACTTTTGAAAATAACACAGAAATTTCAGAGCTTAGTTTGTCAAGATCTACAAAATCCTACCAGAAAATCTAAAATAACTGTAATTTGTATCAACGCTAAAAATATTTTTGAGTTAAAATACACTATCTTAAGCTTTTGTGTGGCCAGATGATGATACATTCCTCCCTTTATTTCTTCATAGTATTTCCAAGGTATTTTTAATTTTTCCCATAGAATTTTTTACATCTTTAAAAATGTATGAAATATTTTTTATTTAACTCAAATCATAATTTGAGTTTAACAGTGTCCTATGAGTATGAAGTAGGGTTGGGGAATGTTAGCCCTCCACCAACTCCATCCAGTCCACTCTCTTCTTTTGTGAGTAAAGTGTCCTTAAAATGGCCAAGCTCATGTGCTGATGCGTGGTCCATGGACACTGTGTATTAACTATGGTTGAATCAGGATCATAACAGTCTATCAGAACAAATGATGTTACATTATCATCACTATCTCCAATTTTTTCTTTAATACCAATCAGCAAGGAGGTGATGTTGAAGGTTTTGGACCGGTCTCACCCAAAAAACTGGGAATCTTCAAAGGAAACATTTTGAAGGTTCAAAGTCCAATCCCTCTCTGTCATAGAGACATATGGACAACAGAATCTAAAATATGTACTGTTTTTGTCAACCTTGTTATATGCTTGAATTTATAATGCCTATTTTATATGTACAACCATGTCAAACTTCCTGAGTAACTTCATCAATTACTCTATACATAGTTATATCTAAAAGTAATCATAGATTTGTTTCTTTCTGCCAGTTTTCTTTCTCTCATTTCTGTTTTAGTCTCCTCTCTTACTGCCAGTTATCTTTACTTGGTTGTCTAGAATGTTAATAGGATAGTTTAATGTGGAAGATAAAAGGTATAAAATTTGTGTAAAAATTAATCTTTCATTTTTGGAATACATTCTTCACATTTCCTTTACTTAAGAAGAACTATTTATAGTACTAGTGTAGTAAGATTTTCTTTCTTGTTGATTTATTTTTTTCATTGGATAAATTATTGAACTTTTAAATGTAATATAATATGGTAGAATTCACTAACTGATTATTTGTATTTCTGATATAAATCTAATTTTATCAAGATATATATTTTATCCCTTATTAATTTTGCCTGGTTCATTATGTCTTTTTTCAAACTTTTAATATTTTCAACAATTATATTTTATATTCAACAAGATCATTAATCTAAATATTTTAGTCTGCATTAACAGAAAGGAGGTCTTTTTATTTCTGAAATTTTATTTTTTAATATTTTCAAAATAGTGTCCTTCATACACTGTCATTTTCAGACCCTTGAAGAACAAAAGAAATTTAAAATCAATATATTTTTAAATAAAGAGCTCAATAGGAAATTCCTTTCAGTTATAACACAAACTTTAGAAAAAAGAAGGCTCTCTTTTCTATGGAACTAAAATGCAGAACGATTACTATTTACATTTCCATGTATGTATTTCAGCATAAAGTAAGTACAGATTATACATTTGAAAATGGAACTTTCACCTCTATACATGACTGGTATTTCATGACTTATATTTTTATAAATTGTATTGATCTTTATGTGGTTTACTATTGTTTTGAATGAATTATCCAAGTACACTTGTTCCCATGTCTTAAGCTGGGAAGAAGGGACTCTGCAAGAAAAAAAAAATGAAATTTTGTAGTAAATTTTTAATTTGCTCTGAGACAGGTTTTGTTTTGTTTTCTTTTCCCTCAGGAAGCCGTTGTTTCTGGCAGACTAATTTTGGATTTCAATTCAACTGGACTAAAATGAAGCCAGTTTGATGAGCAAAATGAGCTGATATTAGAACATTCATTTGCTGTAAACAGAAGATTGAGGAACCCAATTTATACAACAATTATGACAAACAAAGCAATGACTTGCCTTTCTAATCTTATTTAAGCATTGTTTAGCATATTTAAGAATGCTCACACATTAGCATGAAGCATTTTTGGGTAGTTGACTCCAATACTTTTGCAGCTTATTAATATTGTTTACTTAATGGGGAGAGTGAGATGAGCTTTTTTATTTTAAACTATAGAAATTCTGTCTTTTTTTCTTTTTAACCACGTAGAAGATATCTTTCTTTTCTTTTTTTTTAATTTTTTGTGTGTCACTGGGTATCAAACAGAGGACCTTATGCATCTAGGCAAATGTTTGACCACTGAAATATAGCCTTAGTGCTCAGATATTTCTTGGTAATACCTATATAAAAAATGAATTAGAACTCCACATGGCAAATTGCTCTCTAATTTTATATTCCTAGCTCCAGAGTGGCACCAGATATAGAAAGAAATATTTTAAAATATGGAAATCCTTGAAAAACTGTATACTTTTAAAATTGTTGAAAGAAAAATATTAGACACATTAAATTTAACCGACTGTATCTTAGAAAGAATGATTCATGAATCAGGCAGTATTCAGAACCGTAAGAGGTTCAGAGAACTTTACCCTGCTGATGATATTTTATTAAATGCATCCATATTGCACCAAATTGGAATTTCATTTTTAATATTTTTTTTAATGAGAAGCAAGTTTGGATTGGGATTATTTTCCGTAAGTGCAACTTTTGAACATCTTCATAAAATTTGTAGCAGTTGCTACAAAGGTTCTGAGTTACTGGGGGGCATCTACCCAAGTCTCCTGCTCATTGGAAAGACAGTGAATGCGGTTTTTTCAAGCCTGTCCTTTGAGATAATGTCATTTTCTTTTTTTTGAAACTGAGGGAATGCAGCAATGTAGTAGACCAGAATATCCAGCTTCACCATCACAGAAAACAATGGCAAAGCCAACTCTGAACTGACAAGAATGGAAGGAACCCTAGCAGGCAGTGTGCTAGAGGAGCCAGAGGCCAGGGCCAGCTACCAAGGCTGGAATGGGAAGCACTGTCTGCACTGCCTGACCCTCAACCTGCAGTCACTAAGGTGCATGCTCCGCACATGGGCATAGGGTAGGGACATCAGGGTTGTCCTCAGTTTTGGTCACAAAAGTGCCCAATCATTATAGCTACCACCACAGAGGACTCAGTGGGTCTTTGCCATTATGAAGCACATCAGTTGGAGTTGCAGGTTTGAGCTCATGTTGTCTCCTGCATGTATTTTTGTCCTTATTTCACTGAGTTGTCTATCTTCTCTTTGAGCTTGCTGAACTTTTGGTTTTTTAAATTTTTTCCAGTGCTGGGGATAGAATTCAGGGTGTTCTACCACTTAGCTCCATTCCAAGTTATTTTAATTTTGAGATAGCGTATCACAAGGTTTTGGAGGGTAGCCTCAAACTTGTGATTCTCCTCTCTCAGTCTCTCTAACCTCTGACATTACAGATGGGTGCCACTGTACCTGGTTTTGCTGAGCTTCTTTAAAGCAATTAATTTAAATTCTTCTCCAACGTTTTATAGATTTTGATTTGCGTGGAGTCAGTTTCTAGAGAGTTACTGTGATTTTTTGAGAGTGTCATGTTTCCCTGTGTTTCCTGTAGTTTTGCAATCAGCAAAGAAACACTGATGATTTAAAAAAAAAAACAGTTTTTTGTCATGTTGAAAATAAGATAACTACAATGTACAATACACAGCTTCAATAGCAGGTTCAATCAAACAAAATAAAGAATAAGCACATTCAAAGAGAGATCACTTGAAATTATCAAGGCAGTGGAGCAAAAAGAAAAAATGAAAGAGTAAAGAATATATATGGAATTTGTTGGATATCATCAGATGAAAGAAGCGTTATTATTGAAGTTCCATGTGGAAAGAAGAAGATGCTTTTATACTATGGAATTGGATATCAGTACAGCTATGGTACAAGCAAAGTTTGCCATATAAGTCAACAATCCCACTACCAGGTATAGATCCAAAGAAATGAAATCCATAACTAGAAAAGATATTTGTGCAATTGCATTCATTGCATATTATTAACAATAGCAAGAATACAGAAATGACATTAGTGTTGCTCAGAGAATTAGTAGACAAGAAGATTAAATGTTGTACAATCTTAAAAGGGAAATGCTCTTGCCATTTACCATAGCATTGATTAATTTGAAAGACATGCCAAGTGAAAGTCGGACACAGAAGTACAATAAAATCTACATATATATGGAAACTGATAGATTCATAGAAGCAGGGGATTGTCACCAGGGGAAAGGGAAATTGAGAGATGTTGCTTAAAGAATATAAAGTTTTAGTTACGTAGAATGAATATATTCTAGATTTCTAATATATAGCATGGTGACTATGGTTAATAATAATGTATTGTATGTTGGAAATCTGCTAAGAGATTAAATCTTAAGTGTTCTTGCCATAAAAAGAAAAATAAAAGATAAATGTGAGATGATAAATGTGCAAATTAACTTGGCTGCAGTAATAAGTTCACAATGTACATGTATATCAAGAGATCAGATTTAATTTCAATAAAGTTGTTACTTGAAAAATAATGGTAAAAATGGCAGATAATGGGAGCATCATAGTAAACATTAAGCTTTAAATTCATATATTGTTTTTCAAATATGCAACATTACTAAATTAGGAAATAAGTAAGTAAGATCATGCCCAGGGTATAAAAATATTTTCAAGTAGGGGTTCCTAATTTTTCTCATAAAGTTCTATATGTCTATCATAAAATAATGTACTTCTAATAAAGCTAAATACATACTCCGAAATTCCATTTTCCTTTGTGTGTGTTTATAAATAATATAATAAGAAAGTGAATAACTTCTGAAATTTAATACAATGCTTCATCTAATCATAATGGCAAGTAGTTCTTGCTTACGTACCCCTCAGGCAGATTCAGCACCTTCATAATTAATTGCATCACGTTTATTGATATAATTTTAATTTTTTCTTGACGTGTTGCTGTCATCTCAGTCTTTTTCCCTCTCACACAGTAGATCTTTACTCGTGCACAACTTCTCTTCTTTCAGGAGTAAGAAGAGGAATTCTTTAACTTTTCTTTTCAAAAAGTTTTTCCAGCCAGCAATCTTAGCCCCCAGCTCTTACGGGCACTGCCAGCCCTCCTGTTCGCCATCCCAGCCCCGTACTCCTTGGCTTCCCTTTCTATTGAGATTGCTAGACATTAAACACTTCCTTTTCTGGACTTTCTCACAGGTGAGGTTTACTTGTGTCACACAGTGGTTAACAAGTCAAAGTGGGGAGGAAGAACCAGGCTCACACAAAGATGGTGACCAACCTGAGCAGCTGCCCATGTGTAGGAGCAACCAAGGAAATCACCATTCTGAGGCCCTGGCTACTTGGAACTGCAAAGCCAGTGGCCACGTTGGCCTACCCTCATTCTTCTTTAATAAAACCTCTCTTTGCTGAAGAGGGTATTAGGGAGGTATTACAATTGAACCATCAAGATGGTGATTCCCCATCCAGTACTTTAGTAGTTGATATGATTTTTTTTTTTTTTTTAAGAAAAGACATATATTTTAGCTTCTTGTCTGTGAAAGCCACTGCTTATGCTAGTGTCTAAATACATTCTCATGTCCGGGTTCTTTGATTTTTATGTAATCAATCTAAAGTCTTTCTATTTTGATAATACAAATGTTCCAAATTTTGCCAGTAGAGGAAACAGAGAGGGAAAGAGGCAGAGTGGGATAGAAGAAAATAACTAAAGTAGTACTCAGTAATGAATCTGCATGGAGGCTGTATGACATTCATTTCCCTGCTTTTTGTCTTTTCTGTGTTTTAAAAACTTTTCACAGTAACATTTAAAGAAGCAGCAACAGAAACTAGTCTTCATATTAACTATAAATGCTATATTAAATCAAGAAGAAAACTGAAATTAGGAAGAACAGTGACCTCTCACATCAGTAAAAGAAGGAAAAAAAAAGAAAGAAAATGACTAAAGAAAAGAAAGTGCAAAAGATTCAACAGATTTCATTTTATGAGAAACTAGATATGGAAAAGTATTATAGTAGATGATTTATATGTATTATTATTTTTTCTGTAACCACTTGCAAATTGATTTTTTGACATTTACCAGTAAAATTTAAGTGAGGAACACAAGTTATATCACTATTGAATAACAGGCCCAAAGTCTCCAAAATCCTGTTTGTTATAGTGTGGATTTAGATTGTGCCCATAGGTCTCCTGTGTTGAAGAGTTGGCCCACAATGCAGCAATGTTCAGAGGTCAGACTTCTAGGAAATGATTGAATTTTGAGAGCTCTATTGTCATTAGAGAATGAATACATTTGATGAAATGCTAATTCAAATGAACTATTGAGGGGTGGTGGGAACTTTAGGCAGGTTTAGTAGGATTGGGAAAAGTAGGTCATGGCAGGGAGGACTATGTCGTGTCCCTGGATCCTTCTCCTGCCTCTGCCACCTGGCTGCCATGAGCAGAGCATCTTGCCTCCACCAGGCCCTTCTGTCATGATTCTACCTTGGAACCAGCTGACCATAGACTAGAAACTCTGAAATCATGAGCCAAAATAAATCTTTCCACTTCTAAGTTGTTTGTCTCAGGTATTTTGGTCACAGTGATGGAAAATTGAAAACTGCAATGTTCTTCACTGTGTACCACACATTTACAAAAAAATCAACTTTTGTGGTTAAATTTTGAAGAAATGTTTACTTTAAAAATGAAAATGAGTCACTATAAAGAATAAAAGGTAATCCAAAACATATAGTGCATGTTACAGAGAGTACTGAGTATTGGGTTTTCCAATTAATTCACCACAGAACTTAAGCTCTGGAGTGGAATTATGGTTCTTTGATCAAGGGAAGTAACTCATTCAATCATACCAAATTTAAACTTAGAAGACCATAAAGTTACACACTTGGCATCTTTCTTAAAATGGAAAATAATTTATCACAAATAGTTGTGCCTATAGGCTTCAAGCCTGTCATTTTATGGCCTTTGGCAAAAAGCCAGTCATATGGTTTATTACAATGCTGCCTATATAACATTGGCAGAAATACAAAATTAAACCTTTGCTCAAATGTCCCTTCAATCCTTAGACAGAAAAGTAGTCTTTTAAGTATCACACTACCCTAGAGTAAATCATGCCTTATTTTCATAAAGATAGAGAGCATTAAGCTTTTAATATTTAATGGCTGTGGATCATGTTATATCCAGGATGTGGCATTAGTCCCCAGAGACCTGTTATCTACTAGGAACACACCACAGGACACACATGATTGATTTTTCCTAAATGCCTTGTAATTTTTTTAAAACTTCTTAATATCTATGCTATCAGGAGATAAAAACAGAACTTATTTTAACTTTAAACACAACAGTAGTTCTTCATACTCATGGATTGGAGATGTGTGATTCCCTAGGCTAATAAATTAGAAAGATAAAGTATGTTTAAATTGATTTCCTTAAAATTATGAATGATGATTTGTGATTCAGAGATTTTTTTTTTTAAATCCAAAGACTCAAAGTAGATCTTGGTTGATTAATGGTATACATTAAAATAAACAATAAAACCATGTATTTAAAATATTGAATTCCAGTATTCAGAAGTCAATGTTCACCAAAATTAATAATGCAAATAAATATCATTAGATGATAAAATAATTAAGATGCATTATTAGATAATAATTTTTAACATATAAGCTGACCTTCTGAAAAATATTAATTCATTATGCTTTGCATTATTTAGAAGTTTATAAGGAGAAAGGCATAAGACAGGTGGATATATCTTGTATAAGAGCAGTGATCCTATTTATCTGCAGAGATCAGCTTAGTCACTTTCGACAGTAAATATGATTAAATATAAATCTCAGCACTGAGAGAACTAGAGAAGCAAGACAATGGAAAGATATAATCCTTGAGCTCTACATTTTTCTTATAATCTAAAGCAATATTGATTTTAAAATCAACAGTAAAGAAACAAATACAATCCGTATGAAACCAGAAAGCAGAAACTTGAGTTTTGAAACCTGCAGGGCACTGGCTGTGACCTCTCAGCCAGCATTTATGGGTGAAGGTTTGGGTCTGGATCAACTGGTCTTCTCCCTTCACCCCTATTTAAACCCTTGAGTCAGAATCTTCTCATCTCTTACCCATTCCAGTAGGAAAGTTACTATTCCATGATATTTACACCTGTAAAACTCAAATAAAAATGCTGCTGAATAAATTAAATGCATATTTACTAAATATGTACCAAAGTATTCAGATTCGAAAGAATCTGGTTCCTGCTTTTTATATGTAAATATAAGTACATATTTGACTTACAAATATATTGAATCAGTTTTGGTATGTGTATACACACAAGCACAAAATCATAACAAATATTACTCTGCTTTATAATTTTTAGCTTTGTTGGTAATGAAATGTGTAAGTTACTCTCAGTGAGCAAAATATAAAGTTAAACAAATAAGTATAATTCTAAAGGAGTGAACGTTTTGATTGAACTTGACACTTTACTGAACACCTGTACAAGAATTAACTCAATTCTAGCACATTCAAGGCTTTAGATTTCCAACAGCCTCAGCTGATAAATGAATTAAGGAAGGTTAGTGAATGACTTAACTAAGATCAGATAGCTAGTAGTTAAATTACAGAGCCACATAGGATCATGAATTCTCACTGATTTTCATATTCCTCCTTACTAGACATACTGCCATGGGAAGCTACATGTAAGAATGATGTTTCCAGAGACCAGGAAAGAGAGTGAATAATGTATTCTAAAATAATACATGATACACTAAAATGTCCATGTTCTGAAACGTGAAACAATAGATTGCTTGTAGATCTTCTTCTGTAAAGTGTCTGTTCATTTCCTTGACCCGTTTATTGACTGGGTTATTAGTATTCTTGGTGTAAAGATTTTTGAGTACTTTGTAGATTCTGGAGATTAGTGCTGTATCTGAAGTGTATGTGGCAAAGATTTTCTCCCACTCTGAAGGCTCTCTCTTCACATTGCTGATTGTTTTGACCCAGCTATCCCACTCCTTGGCCTATACCCAAAGGACTTAAAATCAGATTACTACAGTGATGCAGCCACATCAATGTTCATAGCTGCTCAATTCACAATAGCTAGATTGTGGAACCAACCTAGATACCCTTCATAGATGAATGGATGAAGAAACTGTGGTATATATACACAATGGAATATTACTCAGCCATAAAGAAGAATAAAATTATGGCATTTGCAGGTAAATGGATGATGTTGGAGACTGTCATGCTAAGTGAGATTAGCCAATCCCCAAAATCCAAAGGGCAAATGATCTCTCTGATAAATGAATGATGATGTATAATGTGGGGTGGAAGGGAGGCAAGAATGGAGGAAGGATAGATAGCATAGAGGGAAGGGAGGAGTGGGGTCGCTTGGGGGGGCAAGAATAATAACAGAATGAGACAGACATCATTGCCCTATGTACATGTATGAATGCAAAGATGGTGTGACTACTTTGTGTATAACTGGAGAAACAACAGCTGTACTCCATTTGTGTACAATGAATCAAAATAAATAAATTTAAATAAAAAAAAACAGTAGACAGAAGATAAAGTATAAGGCATAATAAAAAAGGAATAACTAAAAATTGTGATATAAATAATGCAACTGTATAAAGCTAAGACATGATTTATTCTAAGGCAGTGATACTTAAAAGACTAGGGAAGAAGCAGACACCAATTTAGGCAGGCCTCATGGAAATAGAAAATTCGCAGTAATGTAGGTAGAGAATGATGCATTTATAATTTAAGGACTTGAATAAAGGGGAAGGGACTGGATTAATGGCAGAAATATTTTTATGCTAGTAACCACTTCCTTTCTTCTTTCCTTATTCAATGTGTTCATTCACCTATTTTCCTCTGCTAGCGTCTCAGGCTCCAAATGGAAAGTTTGACCAAGTATAGGCTAAGATTTAGGGACCCACAGGCTTAAGTGAACAAGGAATATATATGCAGGTGGGAAGACTTCAAGGCACTCTTGCTTTGGTAAGTTTGGTGGCAAGGTGGTGAAAGATAAAATTGAACATTTGAAGAATTTTTAAATCTTTTTTGCATTTATATTAGTGAATTATAGTTATATATAGCATTAGGATCATACAGTAAAATTTGCTCCATTTTAGCCCCCAGTATCTTTCCTTTCCCTGGACTATGTTCCCCATTCTCTACTCTACTGGTCCTCCTTCTATTTATTCATACTTTTTAAAAATGAGTGCTTTATAAATAGACACACAGGTGAAATTCATTGTGGTATACCGATGTTCACAGAACAAATTGTTCAAATTCCTTCCACTGTTTTCTTTTTCTGCCCTTCCTCCTCCCCCCTCAAACATCTTCCTCGGTTCCACGGATCTCCCTTCCATTTTCATGTGATTCCTCCACCATTTTTTTTCCTTATTTTGATTTGACTTGCATTTGTGGAAGATAGCATTTGACCATTGACTTTCTGTGTCTGGCTTATTTCACTTAACATGATATTCTCCATTTTCATCCATTTACCAGAATGTGCCATAACTTCATTCTTCTTCACTGCAGAGTACAACTCCATTGTGCATAAATCCCACATTTTCTTTACCTATTCATCTGTGGACAGAGATAGGAGCTGGTTTCATAACTTGGCTATTGTGAGTTTTGCTGCCATACACATTGATGTGCCTGCATTACACTCCACAAAAATGCCCAAAACATGTTAGAGAAAAGATAGTCTTTTTAAAATATGGCCCTGGGAAAATTGGATATTCATATGCAGAACAATGAAACTAAGTCCTTATCTTTCACCCATACAAAAAATGAAATAAAAATGGATTAAAAATGTATGAATTAGACCAGAAACTTTGCAACTAGAAGAAAACAAAGGCTCAATACTCCAACATATTGCCTTAGGCATCAACTTTCCTAACAAGACTCCTAAAGTACAAGAAAGAAAACTAAGAATCAATAAGTAGGACAGCATCAAATTAAAAAGCTTCTGCACAGCGAAGAAAACAATTAAGAGCACGAAGAGAGAGCCTATAGAATAGGAGAAAATATTTGATATTTGCCAGCTGATCTTCTGACAGGGGTTTAATATCTAGATTATATAAAGAGCTAAAAATCTTAACACCAAAAAAAAAAAAAAGAACAAACAAACACAAAACCCTTAAATAATCCCCAGTCAATAAAAAAAGGCAAAAGAATGAAACAGACATTTCTCCAAAGAAGAAACTGGAATGGTTAACAAATATATGAAAAATGTTCAACATTCCTAGTAATCAGGGAAATGAACATCAAAACTACCTTGGGATTCCATTTCACTCTCGTTTGAATGGCATACATTAAGAAAGGAAATAATAGTAAGTGCTGCTAAGGATGTGGGGGAAAGGGGGCACCCATACATTTTTGGTAGTACTACAAATTAGTATGACCACTCTGGAAAACAGTGAGGAGATTCCTCAAAAAACTAAGAACAGAGTCACCATATGATCCACCTCCTCAACTCCTCAGAACTTATCCAAAAGAACTAAACTCAACTTTTGGGTAAGTTTACTAAATAAGGTTGAAAGTAAACAAATTTCTTGGTTTTATGTAAAACTGAGATTTACATATCATTTCCATAGAGGAATATTTGTCTTGGTATTTCTAACCATATTAGAAAATCAGCCACCCGTCCTCAAAAATCAGAGTGTGGGTAAAGATGCATCTTACCATTTAAATGTCTCATCTAAAAACTGGAATTAGGACAATTTGTTCATCAAGGCGAAAATGCCAGACTGCATGGTAAGTGACAGAATCATTTAGAAGATTATGCTGCCCATGCTTTTGGTAGTTTTAAAGCAAAGTCATTTTGAATGCTCTGTATTTAGAGCTAGTACACTTAGGACAGCATTTTCAGAAGATTGCGTCCTTTTATTTGCAAGTTCTTTTACCACCTTCACCATCACATATTTAGGCTGTTCACCTATTAGCAGTTATTAAAACATGTGCAAACATATTAAAGTCATACAAAAATCTGCAATTTAAAACTGTTAGAGAAGGAAGTCTAATCTCTCTGGGCATGATTTGCAATAAGTACAGGATGTCAGCAGTAGGCAGGCATCCTGGGTTATATCCTGGATATACTGTGGGCAGCTGTTGACCTACTATATGCCTTAGCCTGAGTTTCCTCATCTATAAAGTAGATAATATAAGATCACCTATTATAAATTTTCTCTAAGACCAAAAGAAATTTAGACCAAGGTCTGATACAAAGTGAGTACTCCATACATTTTAGCTGCTTTTTAAAATTGACTTAAGTGGCCCTGACCTTTTTTGTTGCTGTTGTCTTTTTAGTTTCTCAGATTTTTGTAACTGAAATCTATACACTGAGACATTCAAAACAGAAAAGATATCTCCAAAACTTCTTCTATCTTGGTGAATCTCCCAGTGACAATTCCTGATACTCGAAATGGACTCAAGGGATTTCAGAATGAAGATTCAATTCTACAGTTAATGAGTGCTGATTATTTACAGGATTGATCTTATGGGAAAAACAAAAGTGCATAAATTGGTATTTCAAATCTTGACTTTGTCTACTGATGGAAAACATCTGCAAACCATGGAATTTCCCTAACATGATACATCATGGGGAATACAAGGGGGCTGAGCGTTAATGAGGGAGAAGTTTCCTGCTCACTTTAGGTTTCTAAGTGCAGAAATACCCACTGCGCAGTTAGAGAACAGTTAAGTCCAGGTCCTTTCAATTAAATAAGATGGAAAAACAACAGTGATAATAGTGATAAAAAATGAGGGTGGTAGTGAAATTGGGGTGAGGTGATAAATTAAACATCAAATAACTTACAACCCCAAACCAATGTTTTTAATTAAACATTTTCAATTTTTTTGTACTAAGTGAATAGATAGAGTTTATCTGTGTCCCATGCACTTCTCCTGACTAGTGCACCTACAGGGTATTGAGAGGAATGTCCCTCTGAGAAGATTAGTTTCTGTGCACAGAGGTTTTCAAATGAGCAAAGCATATGTTAGACAAACACTGTCCTGTATTCAGGCATAAGGATTTATTTTAGTGATCATTTATCATATGTTAAACTTCTCACTTTTAAACTGAATGAAGTTATAATATTTCAAAGTAAAGGCTGTTCTTCAACACATTTAGCAACTAACTAGGACCTGAGTATAGGATTTGAAAACACATGTATTTCCATGTCTGTGATACACACAGGAACAAAGCCAAGATGGTGGAAGTAACATTCCACGCCAGACTTCACTCAGCTCAGCTAAGCAGAAGGGGGATTGGGATGCATGGGGAGGATTAATGAAAATATTGACTTTGATTTTCATTTGTCCATGCAAATGGACAGTCAAGAATTCAGACATTGCTAGTGATGAATGGAAAGAGAAAAACCTAGAGAAAAAAGTAAAATAAGAAAACATTGAAGAGGGAAAAATAATACCAACTATTATGCCCAGATATGTATGTGTATATATATGTATTTATATACATTTAACTTTTTTAAGCTATTTTAATATATCTGAGCCTTTCTCAAATACCAGAACAGGGCAACAATTACAAATGCTCCTGAAAGGGAGATTAAAAAGCATTCAAGCTTGGATCTCTTTAAAATTTCAGTGTCATATACTTAACAATATTTTTGCACAACACTTTGCAATTGGAGCAGTTCCAAAGGAAAGTGCATTTACCCTGAAAAACTCATCTCTACAAGAAAGCTGATGCCCTCCTTACTTGAAATCACTCTGCCAATGTTGATAAATAACAAATCTCTATCAAAGTATCTTTGGGAGATAAGTGAAAATCTTTGAAGAAGAAACTCTACAAAGATGTTAAACTAAGATACCTCTCTGACAATATAAAAGCTTGAAATTTACCTCCAAAACTACCAATAATGGATAAAAAATTATATTGAATATTTTTTGTTTACTCCAATTTATCCTATTACTCTTCAGTTACTGAGTTCCTTTGTGTACTAGATACTGTGTAGTTAAAACACATACACACACACACACACACACAGAGAGAGAGAGAGAGAGAGAGAGAGAGAAACAGAGACAGAGAGAGGCAAAACAGGATAAGATCAGTGGAATTATCTTGGCCTACATTGTGATCTAAATGTCTTCCTACTTTTAATATCTAAAGTTATTACACATGAGAGCCCAGTTATCATCTGAATTTTTCTTCAGAGATTATGATGAATTAATTAATTTATTTATTTCCTTCTCCTCCCTTCAGAGTATAATCTCCATGGGCAGAACCTTACCTTTCCTGACACACAGTATGCAGGAAAAGTACTTTTAAATGAATGAAAACATTGACTTGTGGTTCACTATTCATCTGTTTCCTATTTATTTAGTCTGCTGTTCAACTTGTTCCCCTGAGTTGATTTTACTAGTATATTTCACTTAGTATCTATTTGATTCCTTTTAAAAGACGCCCTTTTTTATCCTGTTGTTATTACATTTTTGTTAATGTTCCATTTTGTTCAAATCTGTACATTTTAGACATCTTGCTTAAAATTATATTCTGGATTATTTGATTTGAAAACACTTCCCCATATAAACAATCATGCTGTTTCACATATTTATTGGATTTGTTGGTACTCTCCTGCATGATTATTAATAATTGTCATATATTCATGAGCTTTGTGTGTGGATGTGATAAAATAATTAAGTCATCAAAGCATCCTAATGGTAATTAGAGGTGGGCTTCTGTACTGCTCATTCTTATGGCCCACTCATGTTTTCTGATATAGTTGTTGACTTCATGGGCCCTGTAACTCAACAACTCACAAAATTGAATATTGTATTTCATTTTTATGTACAAATATGCCACATACACTATTTTGTGTAACTAAAATGCACACCCAAATAAAAAAATTCAAATCTTACTCTAGAAAGTGGTATAGAATCCTCACAGATTTGTTCTGTGACTGTGGTTTCTCTTCATCCAGAAAATAGTCTTTGCTTCCTGGGTCATCATGGTGGGTGACTCGATGAGTCACAAGCTCAGGCACAGATTCAGAATCAATTTCCAACTTTATTCAAGTAACTAATTTTTAGCTCTTTTTCAACACTGTATCTTTAGCTCCTGGGTACAGATCAAACACTTGGTGTCTCTCTCTTAGACTTCTCTAGTTTTGACTTATCTGCTGCTAACTGAGCTCACCTTGAGATTCTTTATATACGACACTTGATGGTTATTATTTTTTAAATACCAGTCCTCCAAGAATCCTGAATATGCTAGGCATTGATTGGGTTCCTATCATAATAACTAAATAACTAACTCTTTTGATAGTATTCGAAAGAGTCAATTAGTAAGGAATTTAAGGAGTGTTTTTTTTTTCTTTTGGAAAAATATTGGAGAATGTCAAAATATAACTGAGAAAAGATATGATTGATAGTAGAAGGGTGACAGACAAATTAAAGCACAGCATTCCAAGCACAGAGGTAGAGGATTGATCTTCCTTTGGCAGGTAGACATTCACCACATGCATTGTGATGGAAAAGAAGAATCAAGGAAAAGAATTGAGCAATTAGAATAGGAAAAATGGTTATCGCTTAGAAGAGTGGTTATTAAAAATCTTACCTGGTTTCTTCTATTTTATCATTTAAGAAGAAAGTATAATATTCTGTCAAAATGAAATAGGTGGAATACAGTGTTCTGTTATATTGGAGGGAATTAGGGAAGTTGATCAATAACCACTATAAAAACAAGGAAGACAGCTTATTAGGTCAATTTGAGTAATAAAAATTTCAAGATACATCATTTGCATAATCTTATGGATTTATTTCAGGGCAACAAGCAATCAAATCTTAGAAGTACAGAAATGAAACAGATTGATCCAGGGTTAGGAATTTACTCTGTGTGTGTGTGTGTGTGTGTGTTTACAATCATTCATCCATGCAATTGCAGGTGTACAGACAAGCCAATTAGGTAAACATGTTGAAGATATTGGCTAACAATTAGTTGAAGCAATTGACCATCATATCTTAGCTCAGGAGAAAATTAGGGAAAAGGAAAGAGAAGCATGATAGTAGGGTAATGATAGAAGTCGAAGGACAGAATGTGTGGGTGTCTTAAGGAACCATTGTAGACAAGAGACGGGGAATATTTGGAGGAGATAGGAAGAGAACAAATTGAACATTATTTTTAAAGGTAGAGATATTTTTGTGATATGACATTTTAATATTCAAGATAATAAGAGGCTGGAGTAAAAAGCAAATGGGACATTTTAGAAACAAGAAGGTTAAGAAAATTAAAGTTTATCTTGCTGGGATCTAAAGAAGCTATTAATGAATAGAATAGAACAAAGTACTGTCATGGAGAATGTACTGTCCTCAAAGAATGAGAATAATTCAGTAATTAGTCAGAGAAGTGTAATAAAATACAGAAAAGAAGATAAGGAATAGAAGAAACATATATATATATGTGTGTGTGTGTGTGTGTGTGTGTGTGTGTGTGTGTTTCTTCATATATATATATATGTTTCTTCTGGAACATGGCTAGGAAACTGAGTTTTATTTTGTGGTTACATTTTGTGTGTGATATGAGCTGCTGGTCTATCTGATTCCTATAGCCATTATGAACCCAAGCTGATAGCTTTGCCATCTAATTGTTCCATGATGTGGAAGAGAAGCATCTGCTTTCACACAAGAATGGAAAGAAAGAAGGGGAATTGTGCCCCCAAGTCATAAATACCAAGATCTGGAAATGGCAAAAGTCTACCATCCTTAAAACCGATTGTCCATAGCAAGTCATATGGTCCTCACTGAATGAGAGGGACTTGGGAAATGTGGGAGAGCAGTAAATGTCATTTCCAATATGGAAAAATTTAAATTAGCATATGGGGTGACAGGAGTCTATAATAATATCAGTATACACTTAGCTACAGAAATATTTCGGGGAAATTTGGAACACTATATTTACCTATCAATATCTGAAAAAACAAACATTTTGATACACATATATACACACAAAGAAAATGTAGGTTAATCTTACCATTTGCTCCTTGATCATTACCTTCTTCAAACCATATTGATTATGAATTGTTGTTTTTTTATAAGAAAATATGCATTTGTTTAATGTGTGAAACAAGAACAGAATTCTAAAATAAGCATTATCTTTTAGCTAGCAGGTATTCACATGGAAGGACATTATTGACAGCCTAATCACTTTGTTTTACTTCCTGAATAAATAATGTTATATTAATTTATTTGGTTGAGCTTTGGAAAATCATTTTTTATTAGGCATGGTTCACCAAGCAGCTGTATAGGACACACCAGTAGTTATGAGAGACATACTTTTATATTGGATAAGAAGAAAGATAATAAAATTGTCAAAATGTATTGAGGAAAAAAAATCAGAAAGGTTCGTTCAAGATGTTGACCTTTTGATTTCAGAATCAGACTGACTTACTGAAAAACCAAATAAACAAAAATGAGATTTCAGGACACAGAAGAAGTATAATATCCAAGATGAGTAAAGAGAATTGATTCCAAGCTGCTAAAGTAAGAAAGCAAGCAAGCCAGGGAGGCAGCGTGTCGGGCAGTTTCGGTTGGAGAGTTCACTTTTGATTAGCTGGGTAGTAGGGCTGCCTACTGCTCAAAACTGCCATTTTCATTTGGGGTTGGTATTGGTGAAGTTTCCTCATGGACTGAGAAATTGAGATTTTTAACAGTGATTGGGAACTGCTAAATTAAGCTGACTTCTCCCTCATTACAGAATGCTCCATCCTGAAGGGCAAGAGTTCCTTCTTGCAGGAAGGGATTGTGAAATATCCTCCCTATTTCACCCCCGAGGAAGCCCTCTTTATTCATGTGTCCTATTTTTCTTATACATTTTCCTCTTTTTTTAGAGTATCCATCTCTCTGTCAAACCATTATTATGTCCCAGGACTACTTGGACAGATAACCTGGGTTTTGATTTTATACCTCCATATAATTAAAACTTTAAGATGCAGTATCACATTTTGAAGACTTTTTTTTAAAAAATAAGCTATCTCAAGTGTATCTATGTTAAACCTAACCCATCTTTCTCCCAAATTATTCTTTGAATGCCATCTTAAATCACTTCAGCTGCTGTCAATGGCTTATTGCAAGAAGGGTGACATTTCAATGGTAGGCTTTCTTCAAAATTAACGCCTTTTCCTCAGGGATGACTTTCCCTGTGCTGGCTGTGATTGGAAGTCTCAATAATGGTGGTTTTATTTCACAGTCACCAGAAAATAAAAAAGAAGTCAGGTTATCCAGAAGTAGCAAGAAAATATGAATTTTATCTAGTATTACCAGAACACAAAGCCCGTTCAACAAACAGCACATGCCATACAATATGAATTCCTTGATTGATACACAAGAAGCACACAGTGATGGAAATGCATTTTATCAAACCCCTGCTCCTGAGGTTCCACTTAGCCATAGTCATTTTATTTTATTCTTGATCACTGCCCCCTTTATTCATTTATCACCAAAGTGAATGTCAGATCTTCACCACTTTCTTTGGGATTCAGTAAATATTAGAAAAATACATGGTCACAGAGTAAGTTTAACATCGCTACAGACACTAAGTTCCAGTCCTCTCCTAGTCCTTGCCTTCAAAGCTAACTTGGTGAATCTCTCCTTCACAATGTGATCAATCTCTTAGTATTCTGGTTACGACAACCTGCTCCCATTGAAGAGGATCTTAAAAGCCAAAAATGATGATTGTCCAAAAAGAAATAATACATTGTTCCTGCCCTAGTTGATGAAATAAATGGAAGTCGTGTGAGTAGTTATTCTAATTTTTTTCTTTTTCAATTCTTAGTTAAGAATATGCAGAATGAAGATGTGTTAAGATGTGTTAAGAAGATGTGTTAAGTTAAGAATGTGCAGAATGAAGATCTCAGCACTCTTATGCTGTTTGGGGGCATATTTGGTTTTTAAAATGGTTTGATGACTTCTTGGATATGCATGTGAATGAAGAAAACATAAAGATCGTGTCAGATACATTTTATTACGTAATTTTTAACTAATTGAATTGCATTTTCTAAAAGTTTCAGGTATGAAAATTTCATACAAAAATTGCATAAGAATATGAAGAGGTACTCAACATTACAAGCTGGAGTGGAAAGGTTACCCAAACCATTGGTGGAGTTGCTGTGGACAACATCATAGAGGTTCCTAGAGAAATTAAAACTAGAGTTGCCATGAACACCCAAAGGAAATGAAATTGTTATCTCAATAAGATATCTGCACTACTACACTGATTAAAGTATTATTCATAATAGCCAAGATCAGAAATAATCAAAGTGTTAATGGATGAATGAATGAAGAAATATGAACACACACACACACACACACACACACACACGAGAGAGAGAGAGAGAGAGAGAGAGAGAGAAATATTTTCTCAGCCTTAAGTCGAAGGGTGAACAACTGCATTTATGTAGGATACATAAGTTCAGGGGTCTAATATATAACATAAGGACTAAAGTTAATATTGTAATGTGTAATGGTAATTTGCAAAGATTTTTGATATTCTTACCACAAAAAAGAAAGAAAAAGAAAGGTAAACCTATTACACATAGTATATATTTATTTGCTTGACTACAATATAAAATAACGTGAATATCAAGATAAATACGTCAGACCATCATGTTGTGCACTTTAAACAAATACAATTAAAAAGCTAATAGCTATAATCCCTTTGTCATAAGTCATATAAATAATGACAAAGATATAAAGAATAAGAACTACAAACCACAAGAACACCAATAGTACAGGGGAATATTAGAAAATTTGATTATTGTTTTCAATTCTGAAAGGAAAATATATTCATTTTTCATGACAGTTTTTTTTCTTCAGGATGATTATTGAGACCAGGTAACATTTCAAATCCATTTTATGGGTTTTTATTTTTTTAGATTGAGGAATTTAATTTAAAATTTTTATGACTATTTTGACAGCATCAGCATTATGACTATAAATTTTCTGTACATATTCTATATGATTCTCTATATTCACATTTAGAAAGTGCAGATAGGTGCACATGTCCTTGTCTAGGCAGGTATTTGTATGCATGTGAGATTGTTCATTTATCTAGAGTTAAGATTTGTGTGTCACACACCCTTGCCTCGAGTGTTGTATTTAAAAACTTGCCCTTTTAATTAGATATGACCAGATATTAAAACAAAAATTTTAAAAACTCCACGAATGTTGATTTTGGAGGAAGGCACTCCCAAAGCCCTGTTGGGAAGCAGGAAATGCCACTGGCTCAGGGACTCTCACTGTGCAGGTGAGTGGAAATGGTTTTAGGATATTTAGGAGAGAATTCATTCACATATGGAGTTCTTTAGTGACAGGGAAGGATGATGGAAAGAGGGCCGTGGTTGGGATTAGTATACTGCCTTGAGGGAGTTTATTAAGGGGATTTTAAAATCTTTACATGAGTCAAAAGGTGGGTCCATTCCAAGTTTTCTGAGGAATCTCCATACTGTTTTTTGACCTAGCTATTCCATTCCTTGGTTTATGCGTAAAGGACTTAAAATTAGCACACTACAGTAACACAGCTACATCGATGTTTATAGCAGCTCAATTCACAAGAGATAGATTGTGGAACCAACCTAGATGCACTTCACCTGATGAATGGATAAAGAAACTGTGGTATACATACACAATGGAATACTACTCAGCCATTAAAGAATAATTACATTATGGCATTTGCAGATTAATGGATGGAATTGGAGAATATCATGCTAAATGAAATAAGCCAATCCCCAAAATCCAAAGCCCACATGTTTTCCCTGATAAATGGATGATGGTACATAATGGGAGTGGGGGGATTGGAGGGGTGAGAGAAGAATGGAGGAACTTTAGATTACATACAGGGAAATGAAAGGTGGTGGGGGCGGGGTATGAAAAACAGTGGAATGAGACAGACATCATTACCCTATGTACATGTATGATTACATGAATGGTATGAATCTACATCATGCACAACCATAAAAATGAAAAGTTGTACCCCATATGTGTACAATGAAACAAAATGAAGTCTGTAAAAAAAAAAACCAAATAAATAAAATCCTTATCTGAGATTCCTTACAAAACTACCAGCAAAGCAAACTTTCAAAGATCTTTATGATAAATTTACACTTTTGCCCCTGCTTTGCAAATAATTAGTCAAAATGTAATGATAAAACCTTAGGTTGTGATTAAAGATAATTTTTCTTTCAGAGTGTTTTTGATAGAATGACAGTAGAAGCCTAAAAAAATTTTTTTTTTTTAAATTCTGTGTTCAGATACCTTTATAAACATTCGTCTTGTTCTGGGTTTTCTTGTTTAGCATCCCATGTGTCTATACATGCTGGTTATTAGGCTATTTTATTGTGCTTATATTATCCTATTTTTAATTTTCAACTTTTTGGCAGCATTTAATGTGGAATTTTAGGTAACATGTTACTTAAAGTTTCTTTTTAGTTTTAGAATGTTCTCATCTCTTCCCATGAAATTACTTATTAAAGTTAAAAAAATACTACTGACTTTTTACAATGACTGATAGGAAAGAAAACAAGAGACATTCATGTTCTTTTTGTTGCAATTTGTGATGAAAAACTCCAAACTGACAAACTTGTATCATGGATACAATAATCAGATAAATTAAAAAGCATTTTTAAAAATTTTTAATTGAGAATGTATTGAATTAGTACGGAATTGAAACTGTTACAATGTTACCCATCATGTGGAAGCTACCATGCTCTTATTAGTATAAATACTGTTAAGTACACTGAGTTTAATATGAGGCAAAATGGAGTTAAAATTATTTTATGTAACGTGTTCTTTAGCATCCATTATTTATACATTTTTCTTCTGCATAAAATAGAACAATTCAATATTTATTTATTCATTGTAACATTTTATGTATATTTTTAACAGAATATGATGATATGCTATGCTTACTGAATTTGAGTGAAAATTATAAAACTTTAATCTTTTTTTAACTAGAATGTAAGAATCATCTTAAAAATCACTAGAATATGAAATTATACCATGAAATTAGGTTTAGGTGAGTTTAAAAAGAAGTGTTATCTGTAAAGCAAATGGCATGTTATGGCATTAATTGCAAATATTTCAAAACAAGAGAATCTCAAATAAAATAAACTTAGAGTTGTATAGACCTATAAGGTATTTTATTTGTTTGGAAGATAGAAGTTGATTGGCTATAAATACTAGCTATTGATTTAAGCACCTCAGAATTTAAATACTTTAAATATCTTTAGAAAGTGTGCTTAAATATTTTGTTTGCCATACAAATATAGCAAAAATAATATTTTGCTCTAAAATGAGATCTAAGGTCACAAGCTAGTACATTAGAAAGGTCTCATGTGGACACATATTTGTATCTGTATCTTTTTAAATTTTAGCCATCATAAAGTTAAAGAAACTTTAAAAACAGAGAGCTCCAATAGGAAAATTCAATTTTTTTTTTTAAATGGAAGGGTCTGCTTGGTGAAACTGGGTCATTCATTCAAATAAGTGTTCAAATAAAAAGTAAATAATCACATCTTAACTCATTAGTGCTTCATATATCAGCACTTGATTGTGCCAATGTATCTAATAATATAAAATAGTTGCTTCTTAATATTCCTTTATGTTTGTGTATCAGTATGATATGAATGCATTTCCTATGCAGGTCACAGAATAACATGGGGCAGACAGCTCTTGGGGTTGATGTCATGGGAAAGTGTTAATCTGCTCTGAAGTAAGAGGAAGCCCCCAGCTCCCAAGCCTCCTTGCTTTTCAGCTGTGTGGCGGTGAAGAGTGAATTTCTCAAATGTCTCATCTGTCTGTGCCTGCTTTCAATCTTTGGAAATAAATTTACTATAAATAAGTCCAGAGATTTTGTTCATTGTGCAAGTTGTCAGTCATATGTGTTAAAAATGTATCCATGCTTATTCTTTTTGGTCTAATAGTAGCTGGAAGTTAAGTGAGTTCTTGCCATTGTTACAGCTGTTAATTCTGATACTGCGTGGCTTGTTACTCATTTGAACAAATATGAGTAACACATGACACAGTTTCGTCTTAACAGTGCCTATGAGAAGTAGTTCCAAATCCAAATCTATCATTCAGCTGTGCGAAGAGGTGGACTACTCCTAGTTTCCCCATGACAATAATGTCCTCCCAGGGGGTATCTGAAGTCCCCTTCCACATCCCCCATTTAGTATAAAGCTTTCCTACTTCCCTGCTTGTCTTTTTAATTTTTAAAACTTTATTTCATTGTTATAAGAACACAATAGATGACCTACCCCTTAACAAATTTTTGTATGTACAATTTCGTATTATTGACTGTAGTTAAAATTTTTCATGGCAGATTATCTAGAGCTTATTCACCTACTGATCTGAAATTTTAAGCCCATAATTACTAACTCCTCATTTCCCCTGTCCCTTAGGCCCCGGGGAAGTGGTTCTCCTGTTTAACCTGAATACAATTCTACTCTTTGGTTCTACACATTTGGCTGTACAAATAGCCAAATACCAATGAATGGAGAAATACCAATGAATGGAGAAAGAAAATATAGAATATACATACATAAAAAACTGTTAAGCCTTTAAAAAGAAAGGAATTCTGCAATGCACTCGCTATGAGGGACCTTGAGGACATCACAGTGCTGCATGACTCCACCCACATGAGGAACTTCGCCTTTGTGTTTCTGCCTTGAAAAAGCAATGGCCACTGACTCCATTGCAGGCACAAGCACTGAGTGCATTCCCTCTATTTATTTTGAGATTATCTTTGTAAATTTCTCCAATACCATGTATTGGGCTTAGGTCCTGAGAAACAGATTCAGTATCCTTCCAGGTGGAAGAAGATGTGAAACTCAGTTGGGATAGTAGACATGCTTTATTTGGAGGTAGAGAAGCTCCCCAGCCCCTGAGTCATCCCATAGGCTTTTATTATATGCAAGTCGAAGTCAGCAAAGTGCCAAATGTTTACATAAATTGGCACATGCTCACAAGGAAATGTTTATTCCATTGAGTACACATGTCGAATAAGGGTGTTTAGGACCTTGGCTGCATACTAAGAACATAGCCCACTGGAAGTCTTGGTGAGGAAACCTTACTATTGCCATCTTGGGCCTACTGTGCATCATGGCTGCTGTGTTCCTGCTCCCATGTTAGTGCAGAGCACCCTATGTGAAATTTCCCATCAGAGTTATAACCTGGAAGTCAGGAGCCAGCTCCTTCGCCTTCTCACTTCCTTAACTTTTTTGATATTCCTACCATCACTACTCCCTGGCATGGAGTTCCTTTTAAGAACCAACCAGTATCTCACCTGAATATTAACTCACCTGATCTCTCCTCTCCGCCTCTTATTGAGCATTCTTTCCTCTGGAGTTGCCCTCCTGTTTAACACCAGAGCAATTATGTGCTTGTGTAGTGTCTTATTTCAAGCTTGCTACAAGACTCTAGATTTCTAATAAATTTAATAAATTTAATTCAAACACCTCCTTCAGTTGGTGGAGTATTTATGGGGGAGAAACAAGTGATCAGGTGGCATTTTTGGAAAAGCTGTAAGAAAGGGAATGCCTGGTTAAAGGTTATTAGGTTCTTCACAAGATTGAAATTTAGCTTTCGGAGCAAGCCCAACTCACCAGAGGGAAACTTAATTTCGTAGACTCTTTAGAAATTGTTCAATTCTTTTCCTAAAAGGGGTTCTTAATTTCATCAAATAAGTTCTGCTCCAGAGAGCTTTTCTATGAGTTTTGACAATCCTTTTTCATTTACTTTTAAAATTAATTCTTTAAGCACTGGCATGTGAGAGTACATAAATTCCTTTTTTTGCCTTTCAAAAAGACTTGCTTCCACTGTGGACTGAAGAAAAATCTCTAACTTGATCATCAAGGTAAAGCAATTATTTGCTCTTGGCAGCATTAACCTTCGCTTTCCCCTAGGTAATGAATGTCGGCTTCCTGGATAAACTCTTGGCACAAAGCTATGACTTGGGGAAGACATGTAAAGATGGACAAAGTAGATGTTGAGTTGGTGCGAAAAGAAAGTATGACAGGTGATTCTTTAAAGACACCACTCCACATATTTCAAGATGATGTAATTTACTAACACGCCATTTATCATACAAAAAAGTCCTGAATTATTTTCAGTTTTATTAAAGAAGTACTTTCTTAGTAAATTTGATTACCAAGAGGTAACTTAGTCCAGATCTCTCTGCCCTCTCATGTAGTATAACCTGGATTAATGATGATAGAGGTTTCACAACTTCCCATTGGTGTTTTATTCAATTCAAAAACGTATTGAATATTGAAGTGCTTGTTTTCACTGGGAATGAACTTACTACTCTGTGTTTGATTTTCTGTGCATTGAAATTTGTTTGTGGTCTGAAATCCTCTGGGGTAAGGTTCTAGGTAAATCTGTAGCATTGAAAAAAGAGCCTGAACAGAATTTGAGACATGACCACACCTGCTTTATTATATTTTGATTCCATTTTCGTGAGATTATTCAACTGATAATTCATTCTTTTTCACTTGGCAGATGCTTAGGAAATGAAAGAAAAGGTATTCTAATCAATAAATGTAGCAATACTGGTGACCTTCAAGGAAGATCGATATAAATTTGTTTAAAAGATTTTTTTCAAGATGCAATACATTTTTAAAAACTATTTACAAATATTGTGGAATGAATGCAAGCCAGTCTTCTTCCGATTTTACCTTGTGACTCATTGCATGAGCAACACACCATCTGTGCCTTGATTTGTCAATTATATCTTCTAGAGTCATATTTTTGTATGTTTCCGTAAGAATAAAAATGACACTATTACATCAATGAAAAGAGCGAGTTTTGAATTTTCTGGTTAGTTTTGTCAGCAGAAGTGAAAAATAAATATTTAAAGGAAAAATATACACACACCCTATCTCAAATATAAATAGCTGAGTCAGTTTTACTTTTCACAGTGCGCATTAAGTGAACATCAGGGCTAGAGCATCCTAAAGCTAGCCATACCAGCACTACTCCTAAAGCAGGAATTTCTTGATGGTAAACAGTCATGCCACATGAGAACATCCACTACATTTTTCAAAAAATTCTACTTGTAAGGAAAACTTTTTATGATGAATTGAGTTGTACCCTCCCAGGAAACCTTCTATGTATTTAATATATATTATTACTATAATTTTGCAAGACATGTTTTTTATTACTCCATTTTGCAAATGAGTTGCTGACATTCAGAAATATTGATTTTTTTGTTCAAGTTCATAGAACTAGTCTACAGAAAAAGTGAAGTTCCCATTCACTCTGCTTTACTTCATATTTTTTTCACTTTGTTAGTTCTCTGATTAAATTTCCCCTGGTGAATTTGTGTCTTATACTAACAGTGACACAAGAGAAATAAAGAAGGCACCCTGTTGGGAAGAGAAAAGCATTTGTACATATCCTACTGATGTAGGGTCTGGTTTTAATACAATTATTTCTAGAATTGCAAATTCAGTTCCCTAATGGATCTCCCTGCACCACCACTAATACATCAAAAATTAACTTTGGATTTTCCTTCAGACTAAACTGATGAGAACAAATTGGAATAGGGAGCTAAATAGTTGTTACCTGATGCACTTTTTCCAAATAATAAAAGCAAAATACAAATGGAATTACTAGGTGATTTAAAAAACTATTTCATATTCTATACATTGAGCCTTTGAGTTATTTTGTAAGTTTCTGAGTATCAGAAATGGACTTATCCATCTATCAAACATTCCTCAAATTTCATTCTTTACCTGAATTATTGCTGCCTTTCTTAAATGAGTACAAAGGAATAAACTACTGAGCTATGTTAAGTTATATAAGCTGCCAAATAGATTTTAATAAAGAATCTTGATACGACTTGCAATTTTTAATTAGTTCAATCAGTGTTCTGGAAGAAGGCAATTACCATAAAGTCTCACTTCAGAACAGTGTCCCATGATTATATGTAATCTAAAAAAGTCTCAAAAGCCAATTTTAATTAAATGCTCACTTTTATTCCCCTTAAGAACAAATTCCAAAGATATATATAAACAAAAATAGTCTTACATTCAATATATGCAGTATATGTTTTCTGTGACATTTATGGATAGTCCTGCCAGATATTTGTAGAAGTATAGATGATTAATTGGATTATAGAGGTCAGATGTCAAATAAATTTCTAATGATATGGAGGTATTTCTCCTACATGAATACATGGATTGCCGAAATATTATTTATATGGTTCACACGCCATTATTTCCAAATTAAGCATTCTTTAAAATATCTGTCCTCCAAATATGGGCATTACACTCAGAAAATTTTCAATGTTCACTATGAAATAATGCCCAGCCAATATGAACTCATAAAATAGGATGTTTTTCTCAATGATTTATATATTGTAATAATAAACATTAGAAAGATTTATTGGGATTTGCTTCCTCTATGTTGTTATGTAATGCAACAAACCTTGATTGTATAAATGAGACACAGAAATTTGATTAATTTAATTATAGTAATACTGTTAAAAATTAGTTGAACTGAAATATGCAACAGATCACGTGGCTTCGGAATCAGAAATCAGCATGCACAGAAATCCTATTGGATGTTGCTGTGTATCTACCTAACTCATTGACTGCATTCCTTGAACATTTATTCATCACCTTGATACATCATCACTTATTAACTACATGGAAAGAAATTCCACTTACTTTTATAATCAGCAAAGTATTGCTACGGTCAG
This sequence comes from Glaucomys volans, assembly GCA_020662805.1. NCBI lineage: Eukaryota > Metazoa > Chordata > Mammalia > Rodentia > Sciuridae > Glaucomys > Glaucomys volans. The sequence goes on from JAJEJO010000180.1 coordinate 371,783, forward strand.
TAATTCAGTTTTATCTTTGGAAATCTAGAAGTAATATCTTCCCAGAAATCATAAGAAGTCATGTCCTTTTGAATGGCAATGGAGATGTAGTGGAGAAACCGGACCAACATGTACTGTTATCATCAATCAGCACACAGAGACAGAAATCATATAAAATCATTTTGAAAATAGAAGCAGCAGTTTGTGAAGCCAACAACATATGTTCAGGTTTTTAATGGTAAAAAATTGCATAACGATATAAAATCAGAATTTACCAATAAAAACATGACAGTCTGACTGTCACTTCCTCATCATTGATATATTATCAGAAATGCAATTTCTATCAACATCTTACTGATTTTAAAAAATAGAGAGTTACTATAAAATTTATGGGGAAACACAAATGAACTATGGGCCAAAAATGATTTTGAAAGTGAAGAAAAATGTGGAGGGGATCAGTGTTCTCAGTTTTGAGATGTATTAGGTAGCTATGGTAATCAAACTCTACGGTACCAGTGTAGCCATGGACATAAAAATCAATGGAACAGAATAGAGAGCCCAGAAATAGAGCCACACAAATAAGACCAACTGATTTTTCTTTACAAAGATAGAAATGTAGCTCAGTTGAAGTAAGACAGTCTTTTCAACAATTTGTGCTAAAACAATTGAACATCCATGGGGTGGAGATGGAGGCGGGGTGAGAAGGGAGCTTTCTCATTGTCACATCTTCACAAAAACGAACTCAAAATGGATATGGACTTGACTCCAAGCATAAAACTATAAAAGTTTCATAAAAGAGAGACAGGGAAAAATCTTCAGAATGTAATTCTAGGTACAGAGTTCTTAGATTTGAAAATAACATAGTGTCCTTAGAGAGAAAACTAGATAAATTGGACTTCGTTAAAGTTAAAAGTTTACTTCAAGAAACTTTTAACCTCTGATGAGATTTAGAAGTCAAGATACAGAATCAGAGAAAATGGTGACAAAGAATCAGCACCTAGAATATATGAAAAACTCTTAAAATTCAACAGTAAGAATGCAAAAACATTCCAATTAGAACATGAAGAGAATATATGAAGACACATTTTCTCAAAGATATACAGATGGCAAACACGTGAAAATATATTCAACTCCATTAACCATCAGGGAAATGCAAAGTAAATCCAAAATTAAATATCACTATACGTTATCAAAATAGCTAAAATAAAAATTTGTGGCAACATTAAATTCCAGTAAGGATGTGGGGGAACTGAATAATTCTTATATTGTGGCTGGGAACATGAAATGATAACACCACTCCAGAAAATATTTTGGCATTTAAAAAAAAAACAGAACTCAGCAACTCTGCTCCTAGGCATTTATACCAAAGAAAGATTTATGTTCACAGAAATATCTGTAAAAGTTCAGAGCAGCTTTATTTGTAAAAGCCACAAACTAGAAACAATCATTGTACCCTCAAAAATTGAGAGATTAAACAAAGTGTGGTATCTCCATACCATGGATTACTGACCCGTAATAACAAGAAACAAACTATTGATAAATACAACTACCTAAATGAGTCTTCAAAGAATCATATGAAGTGAAAGATAAGCCAATCCCAATTGGTTACATAACCTATGAATCCATGTATATAACATTCTTGAAATGGCAAAAATCATAGACAGAGAATAAGTTAGTAGTTGTCAGGTGAAGATGGCTGGTGCCAGAGAAGTAGATGGGGAAATCAGCCAGGGGGCTGCTGCAACCACAGAGTGTTGGAGACTCAGTTCCTCTTCCTGTGATAGGTTATCATCATCTGGAGAAAATGAATAAGGATAGATAAAGGGGATCACTCTATATTTACTGAACACAGTGTTAAAACAATTTTCTTTTTTTTTTAACAACCTGCTAGATGATGATTACAAGTATGATATACTTCAGTAGATAAAGATTGGTTTATTTTTCTCCAACTTCAAAAAACATTGTTTTAACACTGTGTACAGTAGACATGCATTTATTTTGCTTTTTTTAATATTTGAAAACTTTTAAATGGTATAATTACTATACAAAAAACTGCACAATTTAATGTATTCAATTGATGGGTTTGACCATATCTATGCACCCATGAAACCATTACCAACCTCACAGTAAGAAACATATCTCTCACCTTAAAAAATTTAGTTGATTAAAAATGGGCAAAGATTTGAACAGACAATTTTCCAAAGAAGACATATGAATGGGCAACCCATAAATGCAAAGTGCTCAACACTGGTCAGGGAAATGCAAATCGATCCATGTGGAGAAACTATTGTAGACTTATTAGAATACTATTTTTTATTAAAAAATGATAAGTATTGGTAAATACTAAGAGAAAAAGGAATGTTTGCATGCTGTCGGTGGGAATGTGAGATGGTACAGCCACTAGCGAAAACAGTATGGTAGTCCCTACACTTTTTTTCAGTTCTTAGGAGGGAAGTTGGTGCCTACCCCAACATGTTGGACTGTTGACCCTGTATTTTCTTCTAGCAATTGCAGTGCTTATCGTCTAATTCCTATGTCTTTAATATACTTACAGTTGACCTTCATGCAGATGAGAGGTACAACTCTTGTTTCATTCTTCTGCATATGGATACGCAGATTTCCCAGAAACATTTCTTTAAAAGGCAATCTGTTCCCCAACATGCTTTTGGCACTTCTATCAAGTATCTTATAACTGTATCTATTTGAGTTTGTCTCTGTATCTTCTACTATATTTCAATAATCTTCATGTCTGTTTTTTGTTTTATATGCCAGTATCATGCAGTTTTATTTATTTATTTATTTTTATTTATTTATTTATTTTTTTGTGACAACTCTATAGTATAACTTGAGATATGATGTGATGTCTTGAGCATCACTCGTATTGCTTAGTATTACTTTGGATATTCCTGGTCTTTGATTCTTCCATATGAGTTTTAGAACTATTTTTCCAAGTTTTGTGAAGAATGCAATTGGCATTTTGATGGGGATTGCACTGAACCTGTAGTTTTTGGTAATAAGACAATTTTGACAATATTAATTCTACCTTTTCAAGAGCATGAGAAGTCTTTTCATCTTCCAAGGTTGTCTTCAATTTCTCTCTTCAGTGTTCTTAGATTGCACTAATGAGGACTTTCAGCTCCTTGGTTAATTTATTTCCAAGTATTTTATTTATTTATTTTTTTGAGACTATTGTAAATGGAATCATTTTCCTAATATCTTTCTCAGCAGATTCATTATTGGAGTAGAGGAAAGGTGTTGATTTTTATGCATTGTTGTGGTACCCTGCTACTTTGCTGAATTATCACATGGTCCAGCAATACCATTTCTGAGGCTTCATCCAAATTAAATAAATTCACTACCTCAAAGAGACATCTGCATTATATGCAATAAAAAAATCAAAAACGCCTGTGACTTTTGATACTGCATAAAGAAAAAGTGTCGATACACCCACATATATACACATATTAAAAATGGAATATTGTTGAAACTTTAAAAAAGAGGGAAATCTTAACATTTGTGACAACATGAATGAAACAATAAGAATCTGCGCTAAGTAGTGAAAGCCTGACACAGAAGGACAAACATTGCATTACCTCACTTACATGTGGCTTCCAAAATGTCAAATTTGTAAGAGTAGAGTAGAATGCTGGTGACCACAGTTTCTGGGGAAGGGGGAATTAAGAACATTGTTCAATGAATCAAAGTTTTAATTATGCAAGATGAATAAGTTTTAGAGATCAGCCGTATAGCACAGTGCCTATATTTAACAATACTGTATTGTGCCCTGAGAAAGACGAATGTCCCTAAAACAAAAATAAAAGGATAATACAATATCTTAAAATAGCTAATCAAAATTTTGTGAAGTCAATGCAAAACCCTGCTTTTATGAAAAACTTGGTAACTCTCAAAATAATGTTCTTAAGCCAAAGATTTGCTTTAGTTATGGAGTAAAGTCTAGTAAAATTGTCTAGAATTGAAAATAAAAAAATTAAAGTGTTACTTTCAACCTCGTGTCTTAAATATGCATGTACTGTACTTATGTTCTGGAGTGTAATTCAAAGATTTGAAGGCAACAAATTCCATATTTTTGTGATGTTTGATAACAATAATAATATGCATAACTGACCAATATTGAGAAAGTTCTACCAACAAGGTTCCAGTCCTTCCTTTACTCTGTCAAATCTAGTGAACATTTCCTTCTCCATCATTTAATGTTTTCCAGAAGTGCAGAAAAGGGCACTGTTTTTGTCAGAAATGGATCCTACAAAAAAAAAAATCAGCTGAAAAATTCAAAATTGTTCAAGGAATAGTAGAGAAGAAATACTTTTCTACTCACAAACTTTTTTTTTAAAGCCTGTAGATGCCATTTAAGGCTTCTTAGATTTTAAAAAATATAATTTCTTAAAAGTCAATCACCAAATTGCAGAACTGCAAATAATCAAAAAGCTACTCTAAATATTCATAGAGTGATAGACCACTGTCTGACAATATCCCACAGCATGGCCCAGCCAGCTGGTACAATCCCCATGGGACTGAGTCCTGAGACTGCGGTCTCAGTCCATCTTTATCACACATACTCCAAAAGGTGAAGATGCATCTAGTGCAATAAGTGGTTACAAATCTGTATGTGCTTAGTGATTTGAATTCAGTTTTAGAGACATCTTTTCAATGTTGAGACTTGCCTGATTTATTTTCTTGGTCTTGTGCCTCTTTCCTCTCTTCCAAATTCTATACACACACACACACTCACACACATACGCACACATCATATATATATTTCATCACTACACATATCCATATATATGTGTGTGTATATATATACATATATATACATATATACATGCATATATATATATTCAATCATTAAACCATTGGAAATTCTGGAGCAGAACTAATCTTAGTTTCTTCCAGTTGTGTGAGACAGAGAACTAACCTAATTTGCCTCCAATTGTCTCTTCTCCCCCTCCGTTGTTCAGTTCTTCTCATGCTTGTTGTTCACTTGTGGAAGCTCAAAAGCAGTAATTTTCTATCATGACTTTCCATTAGACTGCTCTGAGATGCTTTTAGAACACATGGATGCCTGACCCCACCTCCAGAAACTGGTCTAGTTCAGGGCCAAGCTGCTGGCATTTTTCAATCACCCAAGGTATTCCACAGGTGACCCGGTGGACCTCTGTTCCAGGTTCAAGTGCCAGAAATGGGTCCAAGTTCTATCTCATGCTAATGGTGTCATTAGGAACTTCCATGATATCTCTGAACTTCTGCTTCCTCACTGAGAGAATCAGCATATTAAAACTTACCACATGGACATATTGTTAGGGTTTATATGCAATATTATAAAAATAATTACACATACTGAAGAAAGTGTTTATGAAAAAAAAGATGAAGATGACCAAGAAGAAGTGACACTGGCAAAATATCAATTAAAGGAATTCTTAGAGAGCGTTCAGAACCTGGAGTGTGCAGAGAATAAACTCTTGGAAGTTGATCCAAAACAAAAAGGTAGAGAGAGGATCTGCCTCTGTTTGTATCCTAAGTTATACAATGAGAAATGGGCAGGAATGTTGAAACTACTCATGGACTTTTATGAAGAAGTAAACACTTCAATGCTCCATGATTCCAATGTTTTACTTTAAATCATGCTAAATATATATTAGCTTAAGTATTTCTTTTTAATTTTCCTATCCATTTATACCAACAATGGGAGAATATTTAATGTTTTCACAAAAATTTTCATGGGTCACAGGACAGTCATAATTATCCCATTAATTATCATGATCATTTTTCACATTGAAAGTATACTTTGGGGAGGCACAAAAGTATATTTAGTTGAGTCTTTTGTGAAATTAATTCATCAAATGGGTATGCAAAGAAAGGAAGAATGGTAGTATTACTCTTCCCAGTTGTGTCATCTACTGCTAATAATGGTGACCCTTGTAATCATAAATTAGTTCAGTATATTATCCAAATATTTCTAATAGGAGTACTAGAAATTATTGGTAGCAGGTTTGCTTACCTACATCAAAAATACCATTTTAATGTGTATGTGTGGGAATTTAAAAGCATATCTCACCTATATTTGGATATATGTCCCATTGAAGAATTATATTTGGAGTCATAATTTTTTTACTCAGCAAGAAATTTGGTTTTATTTATAAATTCTTTAATGTTTGATAAAATACATATTTATATATGTATATTCCTCCAAGTTAAAATTATTTTAATTCTGTTTAATTATTCACTGTTATTATATCATTTTTAAGAAATTCTGCTGCTAGTGTTTACTTATAAAATACACATCTATAAAATTAGCATCTCTTTAGCTTAAGAATTTTATTATTTGAACGAAAATAAAAGATGAAATATCTCAGAAATAAAAATTTCATAGAATAAGAATGCATTTGCTTAGTAATCAAAGCACAAAAAGAACTTATATAACTTCAGCTTGTTAACAAATGAGGAAGAGTGAATATTTAGCAATATTATAAATAATGGAAACAATGTTCCCATTCTGAAGAACTAAATTATCAAAACCTTTGGTCAAAGTGTTTTAATTTCTCTTATATGCATTGCTGCGTATCCAGTGAGTTCTTCTCCCTACCAAAATGCCTCATCTTCTAATCTGCTCCCTTTCTCTTCTCCAATGGCTAGTGCTAATTCATACCAAATCTGAGATTTACTAATTTATTTTAAATCAATAGATCAATCACTTTTACTAATGCTGGGGTCCTCACAAGCTCTGCGATTCAATCAGGCAATATTACCTGTGATGGGCCACCTCTAGGGTTCCACCATAGTCTTTTCTCTTTATCTCAATTCTAATGTCTCTTGACTCTGGCTTCATCTGTTCTTAAAGCTTTTAGGGACCACTTTATCCATAAGTTTGAATGTCATGAAGAAGTCAAGGATTCTGTGTTGCTGCGGCTGCTTTTGTGACACAGAAAGGCTTTAAGAAAGAACAAAATAACTTAGATCCATAAATTCTCATGCTAAGGTAGTTTAAAGAATCAGTAAATTCCTAAAACAATGTTCAAGATTATCTCATTTCTTTCTGACAAAAGATTAATGAAGTCAAAAACAAGGCACAGAATCACAATTGAGGCAGGTAACCAAAGGAAAATATTGATATTATTCATCTAGTTGTGAAAGTCCTGCCATTTATAGAGAAAAAGCAAGGCACCAAAAATTGGATTTGGAGACAAACTGGTAAGGATTTAAAGAATGGAAAACATGTCAACCACTCCACACTTTCTTGCCAAGAAATTGATTTTTCTATCCATGTCTGATAGGTTGTTCCTCTTTGAGATGAAACTTTCTGTTCCTACTTCCCTCATTTTTTATTTTCCATAAAGGGTGTTTTATCTCAGCAATGCTAAGGTGGGAGTTCAGAGTGAGATTCAGAGGAAGGAGAAAGACACACTGAAGGAAACACAGAACATTGTAGCTTTTTTTATCCAAAGCTTAGAAAATCTCTGGAAATAGATTTGAAGGATATTTGTCAAAGAAAATGATAATCATTCATAATTTTATGTTTGGCCAGGTTTGTAAATGCATGCATATTTGTCAGAATTTATGGTGTTAGGGTTTTATCTTGATCAGTCACCCAATGTTCTGTGATTTGCTCATCATGATTGTGAATCCTGGAATGCAGGAGGGATCCATGTTATGGAGTTTCCATCATTCTTGGGTGACATCAATCCTTGGTGAAACATTGCCAAAGAACTACAAAAAAAATCATGAGAGAAGTATATTTACTGTACTTATGAATATTTTACACTGTGAGATAACATTCATGAACACCCCAATTTCCAATGGTATCTGTTGGTCAGAGGAGGTTTTGAAAGTCAAATAATTAGTGAAGTTTTTCCCTAGTCTGCTCTCAGAAAGCCCAGTGAGAATGCTTGGTATTATCACCATTTCTTCATCATTCAACTGTGATATATCTCCTAGGGTTTGGCAGTTTCCTGAGATCCATGTCTAATTCATAGGGTATATCTCCTATGAGATATACCCTATGAATAACATAGGGTATATCTATGTTATAACATAGGGACCAAACTCGACAAAGACTAATAAAAAAAATCAAAAAGGGTCTTGACTGGTGATTCTTACGGCAACACTATTAGTTTGCTTATTTGATATAAAGGAGAAACAAATCTCAAATTAATCAGCAGACCCTAAAGTTAAGCTAGTGGTCATTCAGATGCCAGCAGGAATTGCAGATATGCTTCCACTAAAGTGAGTTAATCCAGTTTTTTATTAGTATGTGCCTGTTTTCTCCCCTCTCTACCATTGCGCAAGAAGAGGTTTGCTTCCCCTGGAAATGTACTCCATCATTGTCTGGGCTGAGCACATTCTATCAGAACTGAATCCACAGGGAGAATCTCATCATCCCACAGGGGGCAACATGCTAGCTCTACTCTATCAATGGCATTAAACTAACAAATCTGGAGAGCAGAATGTAGTTAGGTTATAGTGAATTCCCACCTTGGCTGGCCAAAAAAAAAAAAAAAAAAAAAAAGAAACCTGTGGAATAATTCTGTTTACCATCTGTTTTTGTAAATAAAGTTTTATTGTAACACAGCCAGAATCATTCATTTACATACTATCTGTGGCTGCTTTTTGATTATAAAGACAAAGATGAATTGCTGTGACATGGCCCACAAAGTCTGAAATATTTCCTATTGGGCCCTTTACATAAACAGATTCGCCAACTACTGCTTTTGACTGCTTGGTAAGATGCACTGCACCAAAGAAAAGACAAATAATTCTATCAATGCCTCAGTGAAAGCTTATTTTTTTTCTTTTGTTTTGATTCCAGAAGTCTAAATAATGTAGGGCAAACTGTTCCAAAGATACACTAAACAATCTGATAATTAAGGAAAAGTTAAAATGACATCATACACATGTGAACTTTGAAATAATATACATATGTGTACATATACATACACAATTTCAGAGATATATATGTATCATATGTATGCATCATTCAAAATGATCATGAGCTAAGTATATTAATTATGTATAAATCTAAACGTATGCATATTTGTATCACTGTGTGTATGTCCCATTTGGTTGAGCTGAATCTATTTATTTATTAGATTATTATATAATATTAAGTTTGCAGATTTGAAACAGGACAGCGCCCTCCAAATCTGAGAGGCTAGGAAACACATATTATCTCTAATGTCTTTTATGACCAAGAGATATAAACACTCTTAAGTTGATCAGTGTGTCCACAGCACATTAGAAAGTACCAAAGAATCTTTAAGCAATCTAATAGGAAAAGAAAATAATAAGTACTGCTGTTTCTCACTGGAAGAACACCCTGACCTTCCTGTGCCCTGACCTCCAGTGTGTGGAGCCATGACTTGTTGATGCCTGGACCTATACACTGGGAGACACTTCCATGAGGCAGGAGAAATTTCCTTTTCTTTTCTCTTCAAAGGATCACAGAATTTTTCATACCCCCACTCCCTTCCCCTCTCTCTCTGCATAATCTAATGATCCTCCATTCTTCTTTCACCATCCCCACAACCAGATTCTATATCATCTTCTGCTTATCAGGAAAAACATTTGGCCTTTGTTTTTCTGGGATTGGCTTATTTCACTTAGCATGATAATGTCTAATTCCATCCATTTATCCGCAAATGTCATAATATTATTCTTCTTTATGGCTGAGTAGTATTCCATTGTGTGTATATGCACACATCTTCATTAACAAGAATGATATGAATGCACATCATGCACAACCATAGAATTGAAAAATTATACCCCATATGTGTACAATGAATCAAAATGAAGTCTGTAAAAAAATAAATAAATAAAGTCTAATGAGAAAATTAAGTGGAAAAAAAAAGATCACAGGAAGTTTTGCATCAGACCTCAAGTGTGGGTTGTTGGACTTAAGGCAAAATAAGAAGGGATGCATATGTTCTTAGAATAAGCCTGCTAATGATTGGCCTACATAATAAATAAATGGAAATATCTATTAACAGACTTTATTGAATGTTTTTATTATGCCAGATATGGTTTAAGATCTTTGCTTGCATTAACTGATTCAATCCTCAAAAAAATTCTATAAACAGATGCAGTTTTTTTTTTGTTTGTTTGTTTGTTTTGATTCAAGGTACACAAATGGAGTTCAACTATCATTTTTCTGGTTGTACACAAAGTAGAATCATAACATTTGCATATTCATAAATATACATAGTATAATTATGTTTGTCACATTCTATTATCTTTCCTTCCCCATCCCCTCCCCTTACTTTCCTCTATAATCCATCCTTCCTCCAATCTTCCCCTACTTCTCCCCAACCCCATTATGTGTCATCAACTACTTATCAGAGAAATCTTTCGGCCTTTGGTTTTTGGGATTGGCTTATCTCACTTATCACGATACTCTCCAACTCCATCCATTTACCTGCAAATGTCATAATTTTATTATTCTTTATGGCTGAATAATATTCCATTGTGTCTATATACCATAGTTTCTTTATTCTTTCATCTATTGAAGGGTATCTAGGTTGGTTCCACAATTTCACTATAGTGAATTGGGCTGCTATAAACATTGATGTGATTGCATCACTGTAGTATACTGATTTTAAAATCTTTGGGTATAGGCCAAGGAGTGGGATAGCTGGGTCAAATGGTGGTTCCATTCTGAGTTTTCTAAGGAATCTCCACACCGCTTTCCAGAGTGGCTGCACCAACTTGCAACCCCATCAGCAATGTATGAGAGTACCTTTTTCCCTACATCCTCTCCAACACCTATTGTTGCTTGTATTTTTGATAATAGACATTCTAATTGGGGTAAGATGGTATCTTAAGGTGGTTTTGATTTGCATTTCTCTTATTACTAGAGATGTTGGACATTTTTTCACATATCTGTTGATTGCTTGTAGATCCTCTTCTATGAAGTGTCTGCTTATTTCCTTAGGCAATTTATTGATTGGGTTATTTGTATTCTTCCTGTAAAGTTTTTTGAGCTGAGTATAAATTCTGGAGATTAGTGCTCTATTTGAAATGTGCATGGAAAACATTTTCTCCCACTCCGTATTCTCTCTATTCACATTGCTGATTGTTTCCTTTGCTGAGAAAAGACTTTTAGTTTGAATCTATCCCAATTATTGATTCCTCCTTTTACTTCTTGTGTTTTGGGGGTCATGTTGAGGAAGTCTGGACCAAGGCCGATATGATGAAGATTTGGACCTACTTTTTCTTCTATTGGGTGCAGGGTCTCTGGTCTAATTCCTAGGTCTTTGATCCATTTTGAGTTGAGTTTTGTGCAAGATGAGAGATAGGGGTTTAGTTTCAATTTACTGCATATGGATTTCCAGTTTTCCCAGCACCATTTGTTGAAGAGGCTATCTTTTCTCCATTGTATGTTTTTGGCTCCTTTGTCAAGCATGAGATAACTCTGCTTCTGTGGGTTTGTCTGTGTGTCCTCTATTCTATACCATTGGTCTACCTGCTTATTTTGGTGCCGATACCATGCCATTTTTGTTACTATTGCTCTGTAGTATAGTTGAAAGTCTGGTATTGTGATACCACCTGCTTCTCTCTCCCTGCTAAGGATTGCTTTAGCTATTCTGGGTCTTTATTCCTCCAAATGAATTTCATGATTGCTTGCTCTATTTCTATGAGGTCCATCTTTGGGATTTTAATTGGAATTGCATTGAATTTGTGTAGCACTTTTGCTAGTATGGTCCATTTTGATAATATTAATTCTGCCTATCCAAAAACATGGGAGATCTTTCCATCTTCTAAGGTTTTCTTTAATTTCTTTCTTTAGTGTTCTGTAGTTCTCATTGTAGAGGTCTTTCACCTCTTTTGTTAAATTGTCCCAGGTACTTTATTTTTTTAGGCTTTTGTGGATGGGGTAGTTTTCCTAATTTGTCTTTCAGAGGATTCATCACTTATGAATAAGAATGCATTAGATTTATGAGCATTAATTTTATTTCCTGCTACATTGCTGCTACATCATTAATGAATTCTGGAAGTTTTCTGGTTGAATTTTTCTCAGCTCCTGTAAATATAGAATCATATCATCTACCAATAATCATAGTTTAAGTTCTTCTTTTCCTATTCGAATCCCTTTTATTTCTTTAATCTGTCAAGTCCCTCTGGCTAGAATTTCAAGGATGATGTTGAACAGAAGTGGTGAAAGAGGGCATCCCTGCCTAGTGCCAGTTTGTACAGGGAATACTTTCAATTTCTCTCCATTTAGAATGATATTGGCCGAGGGCTTAGCATAGATAGCCTTTACGATGTTGAGGTATGTTCCTACTATCCCTATTTTTTCTAGTATTTTGAGCATGAAAGGGTGCTGTATTTTATCAAATGATTTTTCTGCATCTATTGAAATATTCACGTGATTCTTAACTTTAAGCCTGTTGATGTGGTGAATTACATTTATAGATTCCCGGGTGTTGAACCAACCTTGCATTCCTGGAATGAAACCCACTTGATCATGTGCACTATCTTTTTGATATGTTTTTGTATGCAATTTGCTAAAATTTTGTTAAGAATTTTTGCATCTATGTTCATTAGGGATATTGGTCTGAAATTTTCTATCCTTGATGTGTCTTTTTCTGGTTTTGGTATCAAGGTGATATTAGCTTCATAGAATGAGTTTGGAAGGGGTCCCTCCTCTTCTATTTCATGGAATATTTTGAGGAGTATTTGAATGAGTTCTTCTTTAAAGATCTTGTGGAACCCAGCTGAGAATCCATCTGGCCCTGGACTTTTCTTGGTGGGTAGGCTCTTGATGACTTCTTCTATTTCATTTCTTGAAATTAGTCTATTTAAATTGTGTATGGCCTCCAGATTCAGTTTGCGTGGATCATATGTCTCTAGAAACCTGTCAATGTCTTCAAGCTTTTCTATTTTGTTGGAATATAGATTTTCAAAGTAGTTTCTAATTATGTTTTGTATATCAGTAGTGTCCATCGTGATAGCTCATTTTTCATCTCGAATTTTATTAATTTGATTTTTTTTCTCTTCTCTTTGTTAGTGTGGCTAAGGGTTTATCAGTTTTGTTTATTTTTTCAAAGAACCAACTTTTTGTTTTGTCAATTTTTTGAATAGTTTCTTTTGTTTCGATTTCATTGATTTCAGCTGATTTTAATTATTTCATGTCGTCTACTATTTTGGTGGTAATCTGTTCTTATTTTTCTAGGGTTTTGAGCTGTAATGTGAGATCATTTATTTGTTGAATTTTCATTCTTTTATTGAATGCACTCCATGCAATAAATTTTCCTCTTAGTACTGCTTTCATCATGTCCCAAAGATTTTGATATGTTGTATCATTGTTCTCATTTACCTCTATGAATTTTTTAATTTCCACCCTGATGTCTTCTGTTATCCATGCATTAGTCAATAGTGTATTATTTAATCTTCAAGTGTTGGAACAGTTTCTGTTTTGTGTTTTATTATTGATTTCTAATTTCATTCCATTATGATCTGATAGAAGGCAAGGTAATATCTCTATCTTTTTGTATTTGTTAAGAATAGAGCTTTGTGGCATAAAATATGGTCAATTTTAGAGAAAGATCCATGAGCTGCTGAGAAGAAAGTGTATTCACTTGTTGATGGATGGAATATTCTATATATGTCTGTTAAATCTAAATTATTGGTTGTGTTATTGAGATCTATTATTTCTTTTATCAATTTTTGTTTGGAGGACCTGTCCAGTAGTGAGAGAGGTGTGTTAAAGTCACCTAGTATTATTGTGCTTTGATCTATTTGGTTCCTGAAATTGAGGAGGATTTGTTTAACATACATGGATGCACTATTGTTTGAGGCATAAATATTTATGATTGTTATGTCTTGTTGATTTATGCTTCCCTTGAACAGTAAGAAATGACCTTTTTTCTCCCTTCTGACTAGCTTTGGCTTAAAGTCTGCTTTACCTGAAATGATAACGGAAATCCCTGCTTTTTTAATAAGTCCATGTGCGTGATACGTTTTTTCCCATCCTTTCACTTTTAGTCTGTGGATGTCCTTTTCTATGAGATGAGTCTCTTGAAGGCAGCATATTGTTGGGTCTTTCTTTTTAATCCAATCTGCCAGTCTATGTCTTTTGATTGATGAGTTAAGGCCATTTACATTCAGGGTTATTATTGAGATATGACTTGTATTCCCTGTCATTTTGGCATTTTTTGGCTTTTAACTTAACTTGCTTTCTCCTTTGATTGGCTATTTCTTTAGGGTAATTCCTTCCCTTGTTGATTTACATTGTTGTTTTTCATTTCTTCCTCTTGGAATATTTTGCTGAGAATGTTCTGTAGTGCAGGCTTTCTATTTGTGAATTCTTTTTGCTTTTATTTATCATGAAAAGATTTTATTTTGTCATCAAATCTAAAGGTAAGTTTTGCTGAGTATAAGATTCTTGGTTGGCATCCCTTTTCTTTCAGAACTTGAGATTTGTTGTTCCAGGCCCTTCTTGCTTTTAGGGTCTGGACTGAGAAATCTGCTGATATCTGTATTGGTTTCCCCATGTATGTAATCTGATGCTTTTTTCACAGCCTTTAAAATTCTATTTTTATTTTGTATTTTACGTATTTTCATTATAATGTGCCTTGGTGTGGATCTGTTGTAATTTTGTGCATTTCCATCTCATTCACCAGATTTGGGAAATTTTCTGATATTATTTCATTGAACAGATAATTCATTACTTTGGTTTGTATCTCTGTGCCTTCCTCAATCCCAATAATTCTTAAATTTTGTCTTTTCATGATGTCCCATATTTCTTGGAGGTTCTGTGCATTATTCCTAACCATCTTCTCTGTTTGGCTGATGTTGTTTTCAACATTAAATATTTTGTCTTCATTGTCTGAGGTTCTGTCTTCCAATTGATCTAGCCTGGTGGTTATGGTTTCTATTGAGTTTTTAATTTGGTTTATTGATTCCTTCATTTCAAGGATTTCTATTTGTTCTTTTTTCAGAATCTCTATCTCTTTATTGAAATGATTTTTTGCTTCTTGCAATTGCTCTTTTAGCTGATTATTGGTGTGATCATTCATTGCCTGCATTTGCTCTCTCATCCCCTTGTTTGCTTCTTGGATCATTCTAATTGTGTACATTCTGAACTCCCTTTCTGACATTTCTTCAACCATGTTGTCATTGGGTTCTGTTGGCAATATCATCTAGGTTTATTTGGGACACTTTCTTCCTGTGTTTTCTCATGTTGCTTGTGTATCTTATCCTCTAGCAGTGTGAGTCAAAGGAATTGCAGTTTCCCTAAAAAGATTTATAGTGTCCCTGCGGATTTCAAATACTTCACCTTGAAGAGATTATTATTAGCAGTACCCCATATAAACAATATGCGTCCTTAAACCATATAGAACCTTTTTAGATATTAACTGCATTATAATATACAGAGATGAGTTCAAATTATTATCTACTGCATAATCAATAGGTTTGCAATAAGGATCAAAATTTCAAATTGTGGAAAAAGAGGATGTGGAGGGGTGTAGAATATGACTTTAATGAGATCGGAAGTGAGTCTATAGAGATACTATGTCGTAGGAACAGTGACAGCAGAATTAAAGGAAATAAGTTGTTAGCGTGAGAAAAGACAATGAGTCTCCAAGGACACAGCTATATTAGAGGATGATAGAATGATAAGAATATTAATAAGAAAAAAGTGGGAATGTAGTAAGTATATTAGGAATAGTTGTAATAATACTACTATTTAAAAAAAAAGAAAAAGAAAAAGAAAGTTCTGCAATAAAATTATACTGTGCCATTCAAACCTCCTATTGTTCAGTAGTCTGAGGCCTGTGAGGTACTTGATAATGCAGTGTCCCAAGAAGGGTGCTGTCCCACTGCCTCCAGTTCAGGGATAATCAATGTTTGTGGGCAAAGGCAACTTGGTGTTATCAGATGGTCAGCAACAGCGTGGGTGCAGGTCGGGGACTAGACCAGGGACAGGACACAGGCCTGTGCTTGGAGCTGGATATGGCAGGCCTGATGACTTAGTGGGTATGTGTTCACAGCTGGGGCTCACCAGGGTCAGGCCTGAGCCCAGCCCAGTGATGGTTCTGGAGTGGTGGCTGGGGTCCTCAACAGATGCAGTTTTGACTGCTCTCTAAAAATAAAAAAAAAAAAAAAAATTGCCCATGAGCTTCCCCAAGTTCATCCAGGTAGAAAGTGTTATTAGGTGATGATTGAAGTATGTCCTCTCCACAATTCATTTGTTGTCAATATGATGGTACTGAGGTACTAAGAGATCTGCCTTTGGAATGGGAATGAGGCCCTTAGGAAAGAATTTCTACTCAGCAGCACCCAGAGATCTTGCTCCATCCTCCTGAGAATGCTGCCCCTGCTGAACGACCAACCTGAAAATGCTTTGATCTTGATTTCCAGCAACCGAATGGTGAGAAAGTAATTTTTTTTTTCTTTTAAAACATTCAGTCTCAAGAGTTTTTTGTAGCAAATACAAAGTGAATAAAATAGGGAAGAGGGGACTGGAATTTGAAAAAAGTCTGATCCCCCAATTAATTTTAAATTCATCTAATTGCCTTCCAAAATTATTAAAAATGCTAACTATTGAATGTTGTGCTCAAAATTCAGACAAGTTATGCAAATCAACATTTATATCCAATAGAGTTTTTCAATAATGATCAAAGGAGACACTTTATTTTTTCACCCTCATTTAAACCAAAATCACATAATTCATTTTTACATAGTTTTCACTTCATTTAAAAATATCATGGCATTCTGTTTTCCTTATATCCCATGATTTATGCTAAGCTAGTTCTTCATTCATTGAACTGAAAGATAGATATGGTAGATAATAAATAGAGCTACAGAAATTCTCCTTCTGATTCTTGTTCTCATTTTGCCAGCGGGAAGCAAGCATCTGTTGATACCTGCCATCACCAATATCAGTCCTTTTGCTAATTTTTCCTTGTTTCAGTATTCCCCAAGTCACCACTGATCAGACAGTGTTCATGGTAATTTGGGTTACGATGCCCTCTACCATGATCTTTTGTTCCATTTGCTCTTCTTTGCTAGGGTCATTAGACTGCTGACATTCAGTTAACCTGTCACTGGGCATCTGCCTGCTACTTCTTATTTATCACAGGGTCATCCTGAAAACTCTTTAAAATCCCCAAATTTTGACTTCTACATAGTAAAAAGGAACAAATTAGGGTACATTATAAATAAAAAGAACATGAAGGGACATGAGAGAAAGAGAGAATGAGTCAGTGAAACTCTGGAGACTATTACAATTAATGCACGCAATCCAAGGTTATGCCATGGTAGTGATGTCCTAACTGCAATTCAAGTTTATCGAATGTTGGGTGCCATGATACTTATATGTATTCAAAACATGCTGCCTCCCCCAAAGAGAATTTTTGTGTAGCATTTTTTAATAGCAGTCTATGGGAGGAATGCTCATTTATATCTCAAATTTTCTTTCTACGTTTTGTTTAAATGTGCCTTCTGTTGAAGAATGGCAGCTAACTTCGAACAAAATTTGCTTAAGACAATCATTAATTATCATCTTGCATTTAAATACATTCCAATTGAATAAAATTAAAACCTAAAGTTTTCCGTCAAGTTTTCATATAACTCCCAAATTAGCAAATCTATAAATACTATCCAAACTGTCATAAGATTTTTATAATTTTGAAGCATCATAAGACTTGTATATTAACCTATTTCTAGGTTTCAAAGAAAAAAATAACTTTCCAATTTGAATTTGGGACTTCTTTCAGTCAATATGGAGTAAAAGGAATTAAATTTTCCTTCCCTTCTAAAATAAAACTAAGAATTCCACACACTGAGAGAGTTTTTTGTGTTAGTCATTAGGCAAGGCAAAGCTATGGTCCCTGAGAAAGGAGAAACTAATATATTGAGTCCTCTTATTTCCCAAACCAAGTTCCTAGAGGGAATCAGGAGGGGAACTCAAGCCTGGCCCAGATGGACCAGGAGTCTGGAGATGCCAGAGGATACATTCCACAGAGCATGGAACTCAAGGGAAGAGACCTCTCCAACAGTGTAGTCTGCCTCCAGTTTTCAGCCAGATATGGATCACAAAGGGGTAAAAGGAAATGTTGAAGTTAGAAAAGAAGCAGCTGAAAGCAGAAAGAACAATCCAAGGGTCTTCGAGCCAAGGAAAGTCATGTGCCCAGCAAAGTGGAAGGTCTTGTGGTTCACCAGGGCATCACAAGGGGTTCGGAAGATGTTGCTTCAGTCAGGAGTCATCACAGCCCTGGGATAAAGCTCCTCCATTCCCATAAACATGCCCCCAAACAAGGCTGAAACCTTTAAACCATTGTCAAGCAAGCTAGATTTGTCCTGGAACACACTCAAGAATATTCACACAATATCCATCACACAAAAAAGGAGAAACTCACAGTGTTTCACATCCAATAAGAAACTACCAACATCCAGGGAAGGCAAACCTATGACCTCTAGCACACAATAAAATCAATGAATTGGGAATAACGATTCACAGATAAACAAGAGCTTGAAAGCAGTTGGAACTCCATCATATATATTCCAGAAGACAGAGAAAATGTGGAACATTTTAAGTGGACATCTAAAATATATTTTGAGCCAGGCATGGTGGTGCAGGCCTATAATCCCAGCAACTCTGGAGGCTCAGTCAGGAGAATCATCAGTGCAAAATCAACCTCAGCAAAAGAGAGGTGCTAAGCAACTCAATGAGATCTTGTCCCTAAATAAAATACAAAATAGGACTGGGAATGTGACAGAGTGATCAAGTGACCCTGAGTTCAATCCCTGATACCATATGGGTACACATACATACACTCACATATCTATATCTATCTCTCTGTGTATATATACATCATACTATATATCTATATCTGTATCTATCTATCTATCATCTATCTATCTATCTATCTTATTCCATAAATTGAACTTTCAGAAGTGAAAACTGGAAGCATTAAAAAATATCTAAATAGCATTAACAAGCAACACTGCCAAAACGAAAAGCATTACTGAGCTACACAACAAACAGTCTATGCAAAATAAAACAAAAGAAAAATGTCAGTCACCTGTGGGAAAGCCTCCAGGAAGCTATTTTATAGAGAGTTGAAATTTCTGAATGGGAAGGAACACAAGTACTTGAAGCAATGATGGGTGCAGTTTTTCTGTGTTTGACAACGACAACCTGTTGTGCCAGGTGCCAGATGCAGCTTGCTGGAGCCCTGCACCACTGCAGGGGGACTCCTTGGCTGGGCCATTTTCCCATGTGGGGAGAAGGAGCCTCACCAACAGTACTGTGTTAACCATTTGGGAATAATTTTCCTTGTTTGGGCTTGGTGTGCACTTTGTTCTGCTGTAAATTCATGTGTTTTAAAACATCTGGCCATGCATGTATACCAGTGGGGAGGGAACAGAGTCCTCTACCTCCTTCCAAGGAGGAGGTGTGCATCATTCTTCATTGGCTGTAGGTGAGACCTGCTGACCACTGGCAACAACATTCACTGCTAAAGCTTACCTTGCTCTCTGCTTCTTCTCTGTGTGAGTGTACAGGGGCTTTGGGAGCCATGTCCTGGCTTCCTTGATGCCCACCAAAAATGCCATGGCTTGACACATGAGATGATTGCTCCTGGTGGACAGCACCTTTTATTTGCTCAAAACTACCCAAGAGAGACACAAACCAAAAAGAAGTTGGAGGCGAAGAAGTGAGGGAAAGAGGGAGGGAGGAGGAGAAGAAAGGAAGGAAGAAAGGAAGGAAGGAAGGAAGGAAGGAAGGAAGGAAGGAAGGAAGGAAGGAAAGGAAGGAATCAAATTACTTAAAACCTGAATGGAGGGTGGAGGTGGTAGCTATCACTTTTAGGAGAACAAAAGCAGAAGTGGCAGCCAGACATGCTGGTGGGCACGATGAAGACAAGGACACAATGGAGCAGAACTCAGGTACTGAGAGAACCCAATTTTTCTATCAAAAAGAGCTATACCATGCAAAGCTGTCATTTAAAAACAAGGTGACATGAAATTTAAAATTTGAAAAAGAAATCAGAATCTGTGACACGATCTATTTCAAATATTAAAGCAGTCTCTCAGCTACCAGAAAATGTAACAGATGTAATATTCAGTTTATAAAATATGTGAAACTAAAATATATGAAAAGATTGTGTAAATTAGGAAAGGGGAAGTGGGAATAAACACTTGCAATGTTTTATATTATATGTAAAGTATAAAATATTACTTGAGTGTAGACCATGATTAAATTAAATTATAAGTGTACACTATGAAACCCAGTGTGAACCCTAAAAATAAGTAAGGTAATAGATAATTAACCAGCAAGGAAATAAAATATTTTTAAAAATCTTGAAATATTCAAATCAATCTAAAAGAAAGAAGAAAAGCAAATAACCAAAGGCATATATACAAACAAAAACCAAAAAGCATGATGATAGATTAAAGAAAATCATCCTTAACAAAATCATATTAAATGCAAATAGAATACCCTCTTTAAAAATCAGACATCAGAACAGATGAAAAACCAGTTTCCAAATATATGTGTGTGTGTGTGTGTGTGCTGCCTTAATCAACAACAACCATAACAACAAAATATTTAAATATAAGGACGAAATAGGTTAAGCATAAAATAATGGAAGCCAACATACAAAGTAACGCTAATGAAAGATGGAGTGACCCTATGAGCATCTGTGATTGATTCCCCTCCATATGGGTCGCCTCCATAATCCCCATCCACTGGAGTTCACAACCTGTATAAACTTCTCCATTAAAATTGGGCAAGGCCTCTAATTTGCTTCAGCAAGTAAAAAATGGCAAAAATAAGCAATCCTTTAGGTGTAATTAATCATCAAAGTGGAATCTGTTGATTCTGAGGTAGCCAAAAGCTGTTTTTCCAGGATGGCCCTGACCCAGCCATAGAAGGAGGAACCCCTACCTGGGAGACCCTCCTTGGGCTCCCAGAAGTAAGTGGCCCTGCCAGAGAAGCGTGTGTGATGAGGAGGTGCAGGCAGACTCTAGGCACACTAAGCAACTCTGGGACCCAAGGATGGCCTCCAGCTACAACCAGCCACACAACAGGCATAGCAAAAGAAATTAATTCTGCCATAGAAAGGAAACGAATTCTGCCAACAGCCTGAATGACCTTGAGACATATTCTTCAGACAAGCCTCCAGATGAGACTTGTCCTAGCCAGCCTCTTGATTTCAGCCCTGGAACCCTGGTAGAGAACCCAGTTACACAAGGCCAAGGCCCTGACACAAGGAAAGTGTAAGGTTGTAATGGGGTTTCATCTTGTATCACTAAATTTATAGTAATTTAGGAAACTAATACATTATCAAAGTACATTCAGAACAAAGCTATTTTCAGGTATAAAAATAATGTTCACTTCATAATAATCTAGGTGTTTATTTACCATGAGCACATAAAAATACGAATCCTTTAACACCTTCATAATCAGGTTCAAAATACTTTGGCTAAAAACTGATCAAACAAGAAGAAAATTTTTTAAAACCTACAATTAAAATTGGAGGTTTTGTTAAAGACAGATGAAGGCACACACCATACAAAGACTTGTATATAAGAGTTTATTGTAATTTCATTTATAATAACCATTAGTGTTAAGAACTTTAATGTCCATAAACACAGGAAGGTATGCATGATTATGTTTTATTCCTATGATGAAAATCCAATCAGCAACAAAAAGACATAAAATACCAAAACACTGAGCCACACAGATGAATCTCAAAATGATTGCATGGGTTGAAAAGACCAGAAAAAAAAAGAGTTCTTAATGTATGCATCCATAATCTAAAGCTCTAAGAATGCAACTTAATTTGGAGTTGCAGGAAGTTCACACCCAATGTGAAGCAGAAAGATGAGAAGGGGTCAGGGGAGATGGCACACGGAATCAGAGAAACTCAGATTCCTATGTCCTTGACATTTCTTGCAAGGTTTAATGGGTGAATATGTCAAAACTTCCCAAATCAGGCAATTTAAATATGCGTTATTTATTACACATTAATTATACCTGCATTAGGCTGTAAAGATTAAATTGGAATAAAGTTCAGTGTGGAATAAAAATGTGCAAACAAAAAATTGATTTATATCTTTCTAACCAAGTTATCTGGTTATACTTTTAATTAGTCCAATATGCAATTTAAAGGGGAAATGTTTTAGATAGTGAAAATAAACTCATTAAATTTTAAATAAATTAAGTATATGATACAATTTAAGCATATAATATTAAATATAATTTTATAACAATATCTCAGGAAAATTTTATTTTATCCTTTTCCAATTGCAAAACATAAACAAATTCAAAAAGTTCTCACTCTGTCTTTCCAGACTTACATGACAACAGAGATGTTACCTTTCCTTGTTTTCTAAAAATGTAATAGTTGTCACATTTTCTTGAGAGATAAACATGGTTTCTTTATTTTGCTAAGAATATGATTTCAATGCCTGATGTCTAAAATAATTTCCTGCTCAACTATTTCAGAAGGATTACAAATGATTAAAAGCATTCACATCAAATAAAATTTGAATGTGTCTCATTCACAATGCCATCCCGAGTTATATTTAACAGTAAAGAAAACACAAATCTTCCACTTAACGGGAGTTAGTGTGACAACTCTAAGGAGAGCAACTGTGAAGAGGGAACAAAGCAGGCCCAGCATCTGTGGTGACAGGACTGGACCTGGCTCAGTAAGCATCCCCATCCCTCTTGATCATGGCAGAGAGTAGGTGAGGGTCAAGGCAAAGATGGCCCGGGGGCTGTATTGCTTTACCTGGTACAAACTTCAAGCAAAAGAAAGAGGATATTAAAGGTCCACTTTTCTTTTACAAAGGAGAACAATGAAGACACAACATTGAGATTAAAATGTTTCTCATATCCATAGAGAGCCCAGAAAGTGATGCAGCCAGGAGAGAGGCCATTTCTAGGCAGTGTGTGTGCAGTTTAGAGTGTTCCCTCCGAGGACCTGAGTCTCCCTGCAGAGCTCAGTCCTTCCTGTTCATTGGTTGTAGGGGGACATGCACTCCAAGATCACCATGCCCTCTGAATGTCAATACACTGCATATATTCACCATTATATGTAAAAGAAAATAGTCATAGCTTCCACTTAATTAATAAATTTATACTTTTATGGATTCATTTTGGGACTGTGTCACCTATCTCCCTAAATGGATGGCATGTGGAGAAAAAATTTTTACAATTGCCTTTATTTAAAAAAAAACCTCCAAAAAAAAAAGGAATTTTTTCCTTTTGCAAGGGAAACATTTGTTTTTTTTAAAAAACACCAAATAATATTTTTTATCTTTATTTTTGATATTTTATACAGAATAAAATTAAAGCAAGATCAATACATGGGCCAGTATGATAGATTATTTTGTGTTTAAGAAAATGCAGAAATCATTGTCCAGCACAATGTTTATTATTTCTAAATTGTCTGTTTTAGGTCATTCAGATTGTGAGGCTTTTCAACTATCTTCATTCCTTTGACCTGTGAATCTTCCATAGACCTCCTGTTTCATCCTGTGGCCAAAAATATGATTAAAATACAAACCTTAAATACTTGTTGCTGAGTAGGAAATGAGTATGTGCATTCATGGGCATGTTTTGGAATTTTGACAGTCTTCCCAAACAATCACCCCTCATGTTCTTAGGTTTGGAGGTCGAGGAACTCAGTATTTAATGGCAGGACGCAGCCCATGTACAGTTGTGACAGGCTCTAAGCCTCTGACCGCAGCTCTCTCTACATAGCATGAGCTATGCTCTTCATTTGCTCTCACTTCAGAACAGCAGAGCTAGATTCAATTGTTTCATATAAACCTGTCCGGTTTTAGAGTCAATTCCTCTTAGGTGTCTCAGCAAAGCCCTGAAAATAGTTTGCCAGTGGAAATAAAAGCCTGCTGTTAGTGAAATAAAAATAGCTTCATAAACACTGATATATGTGAGTCTTGCTTTTTAGTTCCAAAAGTCAATTTGTGATTTTTTTTTTTTCCAGCAAGGATACTAGGACCTGAAAATGTGTCCTCCTAGAGTTTCCTGTCTACCTGGCCACCACTTGCTGTGAGGTAGACATTGGCTTCTGGCCGGTGGTTTCCAAGTAGGGATCGTGTGGAGCCAGACACTCTTAGCAGATGCATTCCTTGGAACTAGATACTTGTTCATAATTCTAGATGTTTTATAAGTCACTCCTTTTCATCCTGTGTTATTTTAAAGTAAATGCACTTTCCTCTATTATGACTGTATAAATATTTTAGTAAGTAATTTTATCATTACATTTTATTTTATTAATTTAATGTGAATGTCAAACAAATGTAAGCCCAAGAGAAGTGGAGAAATATTTTCATTGATGTAATAAGCCCAGATTTATGGCAGTCAATAGTTTTCAGAATATATTTCATAGTTTACACGACACATATATTTCTGTATAAGTTATTTTGTGTGTTGATTGTGCCTATAGTTTTAAATGCTTAAACTCTAGTCATGAAATAAAAACAAGTATATATTTAAGTTAATAAATCTTTTTCTATATATAAGTTGTTAACATAGTAATCTGAAATAAATTCCTACCTATATGTGACATTTCTAATGATTAAAATTTGTGTGCATGGGGTCAGAAACTCAAGAGAAACTGAATCATTGAGGCTATCTGTAATCTATAATTGAAATTATCTTTCAGTGTATTTTTTTATTTACTCTGATTTCTAGTAAAATTATTTTAAAGAATATTTTGAGTTCTCCTCTTCTGTTCTTTACATATGAATAACCCCAGATTTTACCTCCATACTTTCCACTCCCCACTCCACCAAAACTGCTCTTAATCAAGCTAGTAATGCCTCCTATATGTTTCTAGATCCAACCATTTTTAGCCCTGAGCTTAGCAGATCTAGAAGAAGCATTTGAGCCAGTAAGCCCCACCTCCTTGATATACTTTCTTCACTAGCCTTGATTTACAGTATGGTTTGCTTAAGAATAGGGACACATTATGAGAAGCATGCTATTAGGCAATTTGGCATTACATCAACATTAAGGAGTGCACCTAGATCATACTGATCAGTCCTTCAATGTGGCCTCCTGAGGCAACCAAAAGACTCAGTAACCCTCATGTAGCAAGGCATCTGCTTTATTGTGAACTTTCTTTTTGTTGAGTGGAAGTCTACTAAAAACTAATGGTAAGTAACCATAGTTAATACATAAACAACAGAAATCTGTCATTATCAAGTATTATGTACTGTACATACTTATATGTAGTATATATTTATATGACTGGCAGCAGGTAGGTTTGTTTACATGAGGATCTCCACAAATGCATAAATAATACCCTGTTCATAGACATTACAATGGAAGTACATTAAATGACAATAGGATTTTCAACTGCATTGTAAACTTATGGGACAACCATTGCATACGCATTCTGTCCTTGTCTGAAACCTTTATGCAAAATGTGATTGGCCTTTTTCTCCATCCTTCCATACTCTTTCCTGGTTTTCTATCAACTTCCCTATTCACTTTTGTAGTCTCAATTTTTAGTTCTTCCCCTTTTCCCAGACTTCTTCATGTGAATGGTCAATCTTTGTTTTGGGTTCTTTTTGCTCCTGGTGATCTTGTCCTGGATCCTAACTTTACACCAAAGTCCTGATAGCACCAAAATCTCCTTCTCTAGATTCATATGTGACTTCTTCTCCTGAATGTTTAGTGTAGATCTCGTGTATATAATTTTAATACTGAACTCCTCATCTTTCCACCTTTCCTCCATAAGCCTGTTCTGTCTACCTACTTACTCATACTGGTTGGTGGCATTTTCAATATTCAGCACTTTAGACCAAAAACTTGGATTCCTTCGTAATTCCTCTTGACTCTCATACTTGTGCCCAGATCACCAAAATCCTGTTGGCTTGAGCTCCAAAAATAAGTTTAGGCTTTAACCACTTGTCACTGTTCCTAGTTCTGCTAACCCCACTTGAGCAACCATTATTTCTAACCTGGATTTATGTCACTAGTTTTCCAGATTATCCTTTCCTACAGTGTGTTCTTGGAAAAATCAAAGTAATCCTAAAAAAAGAGAGAGAAAGAAAGAAAAAGTAGGTTCTGTGGTGACTTTCCAATGAACTCAGAGTAGAAGTTGCCATATTTGCAATGGTCTAATGGCCAGAAATGATATACACCTCCCCAGCTCCACTGTTACCTTTCTTATTTGTCCTCTACTCTTGTCCCCGTCAGTCATTGTATTTCTTTTTTTATTTCTTTTTTTATTTTTTACAGACTTCATTTTGATTCATTGTACACAAATGGGGTACAACTTTTCATTTCTATGGTTGTGCATGATGTACATTCACACCATTCATGTAATCATACATGTATGTAGGGGATATGAAAAATGGTGGAATGAGTCATTGTATTTCATTGACTAGAGACTTCTTTGTTTTTAAAATAAACTGGAGTGTCCTGCCAATGTGCATTCTTGTATTGACTATTTCCCTGGTCTCCAAATCTCAATCTCTCTCTCTCTCTCTCTCTCTCTCTCTCTCTCTCTCTTTCTCTCTCTCTCTACTGTTTAGACTATTTATATGGTTAATATTTTTTCATGTTTTGCTTAAAAGTCACCTTATCAATGTGTCCTACTTACTCGGAACATATTAATATTTGAGCCCACAGCTAGCACTTCCTTACTCCATTTCATATATTTCATTAGCTCTTATCAACTTCTTTTATCATATATAATATGCTCATTCCATAGGTTTGTTATTGATTCTTATTTCTCTTCATCACAATGTTGGGAGTGTCTGCTTAGTCCACAGATATCACCGAAGCCCCACTAGCATGTAATAGGCACTTAATTAAATTAATAGGCACTTGTGGTATTAAAAGAACTCAACTACATTATCAGGAAGAACTTGAGGCAGTAGAGCCAGCTCTTCTGAGGTCATCAGTCTTCCTTGTAGAAGGGATTTTTAGATAATATCAGATGGGATAAAGAACCTTACAGACAAATTAGGAGCACTAGCTTATATCACCAGTCATGTCCTGAAACTCTGGATCCTTAAACAACTTTTAAAATCAAATCAACCTCAGTTTCCCTACAGAGCAAAATAGCGAAATGAGAAAGAATATATGAAATTTTTTTAAAACTTAGGTATGCTAAAATATATGGAATGCACAGTGAAATCCCTATAAATTAACTGGCAATTAATCTCAATATACTTTACTCTCACCCTTCATCCTTTCTATTCTATTTCTGTTTTTCAGTTACTCACTCTGAGAGCCATGTCTATAAAGACAGCTTTTAAATTTTTTTGTTTTATTTTAGTGCATATTTATTAAGTAAATTTGATGTACTAGTTATCATGCTATTTTAAAGTCATATTTATAAGTGTTTACCAGGAATCAGAACTCATGGTAGTAATTTTTTTAAATTACTAAAAGTTCCTCCAGAGGAAAATTAGAATTGATCCAATGTCATTTACTTACCACAGTATTTTAGAAGGCAAACTGATTTTTTCTCTATTAGAAGATTATGATTTATTATTAATAAGACCAGAGAAATTTAAAAAGCAATTTAATGCAAAGATCTCCATGTAGTCTACATCACTAAAAACAAACTTGATCTTCGGAACAACAGTTTTTGATAGACAAGCATAATCTGTCTCAATTTATAGATGAAGAAACCAAGGTTACATGAGCTGTCTAGGTACAAAATTCAATCAATCAATCATTCAGCATGCAAGTTATTCAAGCTTTTCTTCTCACTTAGTTTGCTTCTCTAACACTTGATAGGTACTAGTCCAGGCAGTAACACAACACTGCCACCAAATTAAACAGTGTCTAGTGTCTTTGGCTTCAGTTAACCTATCCATGAGGACTGCAGAAACATTTTCACATCGAATGTAATGAAATTCCATAAGAATGAGAAATACACATACATGCTCACACATGCATACATATATATGTGTACATCTATATGTATACACACACCTATGTATTTAGAGTGAGGAATTCTTTTCTTTTTACTATTTTGAAGCCTTTGTGACTAGGTATCCCTCTTGGCTTTATAGCAAGCTATTGCTTCCATGCTTTTAAAGTATAAAATAGGGTAGATTAAAGGTTCAGTCTTACAAAGAAGTATGATTGATGACTCTCCCCACCCCTCTTCCATCCAATCTTTCCATGAACACTTTAAATATTAGAAGATGAAAGTGCATGCATGTAAGTTAAGAATGTTATAGAGGGAAAAATAAATGATGTACAATAACTTAGAAACATTGAAATATATTCCTTCCCTGCATTTCCCAGATCACAAAACTCAGCATTTCTTTTTTTTTTTGCTACATTACAATTCCTCCTCCAGAAAATAAATAAATAAATAAAATAAACCAAGCAATAGAACAAAGAGAAAAAATGAAATGCATCTAGGAAAACACAGCATTACTTTTTTTAGAAAAGGTTACTACATTGTGCCTAACTCTAAGAGTCATAGGACTGAGAAAGAATAAAACTCTCCTTCTACTAGAGAGGGAAAGGATCTAAATAAAAGTGACACCAAAAGTGACCTGTGAGCAAATGAGTAAATGAGACATAATTGATTAGCTCTTCTTGGTTCCTCCAAGAGCCACTACATCTTCAGTAATGAATGAAATCACAAATTAAAGGTGGATAGAAGAAAGAGGATGGAGTCTTACAGCATCTACTGTATTTTAGGAGCTTGGCTCTAAGACTTCACATTTAATTGGCTATAATTTTCTCACATAACCCTAGGGGGTATAATTCAGCTTATTTTTCTTTTGCTTCAATCTGAGGTTTAGGGAGGTTGGTTCTCATCAGACCTTGTTGAGGAAGCTAGTACTGGCAAACATTGTGGGGTGCTTCAAGGTAAAAGGTGTAATGAACATTGTGTGATGGAGAGAACATGGGTATTGTCGGGGTCCAGGATTACTAACCACACTCTGAATGCCATTGCTAAGTTGGTAGAGATGCTATGAAAGACTCACAAGAACTTAGTTCTACTGAGACATTTTCAAAACCTGCAAGGGCAAGTTTTTGCAGTTGATTAATAATTAGGAAATTAACCAAGTCAAATGTTCAAGTGTTTTGGTTCTTCAATTTTCAGGTTTTTTAAATATTTTTTTTCAAGGAGGTGGCTGTGCTTTATTTTTCCATATTCAAATTTAGGCAAAAGTTATCTGAAACGAAGACTGGGAAAATGAAACACAGGTAATTACAGCAGCTTAGACTCTACCAAAACTGCTGATCAGTACAAGGGACCTAACAAGACGGGTGACAGAAGTGCCTGGGGACCCATGGGCCCTGCACCGCTGCTTCTCTTAGACAGGTGGCTGCAGATTTCTTACACTATAAATTACAGAACAGTTGGAGCTCACCTTTCAACGTCAGCTCTCCTGTCAGAGCCCCGACAGGGTGATCTGTGACCATGACTCACTTTCAACGACTGTTCCCGGCACGGTTTTGGACTCGGATGCCTGGTTTAGACAGAACGCACTGCCAGCAGGGCTGTCGCAGCCTCTGGGCTCGGTGTGTGCGTTCATTTGGAGAGAGAGGCTGTGCTTGAATGCAGAATGCAAACTGAAAGTCAAGGCCACGCCAGTTAGAGAACTAATAAAACAGCAGTGTAGAAAACATTATGACGTTAGTCATCGTGGACAGGAAGCATGAGCCCTCCTAAGTCTTTTCATTTGATTTCAGTTCTTAGACTTGAAACCTGTCATTGCTTTAAGCATTCAAGCATGTTTTTCATTCATAAATGCCATGGACTTCTCTGGTTGGTAAGCAAATCTATCCATAAATATATTAGATTTTTTGGTAGTTCAAGTTCACTTGTGTCAGATTTTCCTATAGTCTTAGAACTTACAACAATTCAAAATACATTTAAATAGGATCTATCCTCAACAGGCTGTATAACTTTGAAACTATTTCCTTATCTGCAATGTGATGATAACACCTAATTAACACTTGTTAAATTAGATTGTCATGTGGGAACCCAAAACACATTGAACCCCATTAAACCTGTGTGTGTGTGTATATGTGTGTGTGTGTGTGTGTGTATGTAGAGAGAGAGACAGACAGCGACAGAGAGATGGGCAGACAGAGGGAGAGAGGATATTAAAATGATGGAATGGAATGAAACAAGGTAGACATAGAACAGTGTCTGTACACAGCAAGTAGCCAAAACATAGTAGTATTGACAATGGTCCTGACTTTTACCTTTACATCTGCAAGCTCTTAATATTTATTCAAGTGTGTATAGGATAATTACTAGTCATATGTTTTTAAAAACATCTTTACTAGAAATTTGGTTAAATTGTGGCATTACTTTAAATAAACTAGAAGATGTGTACAAATAGCAGAGAATCAGTGGTAAAGTGTTCGTTCAGTGAACTTGAGCTCTAACTGAAAGTTTCGACTGAGTACCTGGAGGGGCAGCAGGAGCAGTGAGTTCCAAGAGCCCAGTGGAAAATCAGTCAGGTGAGGAGGGAAGATTCCTTTCTCCTGATTAGAAATAGAGCCCTGGGGATTCGTTCTGCTGATGAGCAGTCCTGTGACATAATTCCCTTTCTGCTTCTGCCTGGAGAGAGAACAGCAGAAAAAGTCTTATAACAAAGAGTAAGAGGAAATAGAGCAAGAACTTTCTAGATGATTAGGAAAACCAGGAAAGCAAAAAGGATAGCCATCTCCCTAATAGACTTAGGGGACCAAATGCCGGAAAGCCACCAGCTGAGAACTGGACTCATAAATCCTTTCACACCATTACCTTGGGATCCCCAAGTTACTATTATATAAATGACCTGGAAGGTTGTTTTGGTCTGAGTTTATCTTCCACATACAGCATGATGTTAGAGAGAGACAAAGAGCTTTGGATCCAGACAAACCTGGGCTTAGACCACAGCTAGATCTTTATCAATAAGCCTGGGTAAATTATTTAACCTTTTGAGGTTCTGTTTTCATTTTGTTTAGTGAAAGGTAGATATATCCTGCCAAAAGCATTGTAGTGAAAGCGAATAAAAACACAATTTATATACTTTGTTGCATAAAATACTTAGAAAATATTAGTTATAATCTAACATCTAAGATCATTCCTTATTTATATCTTCTACTGATTCCTGTTCTTTTTCTCAAAATATTCCTCCTGTTTTTTATTAAAATTCTTCTTCTTCTTGTCTTGTGTTTTCAATATCAAATGCCTCCTTGCTGAGCTAAGATTTAGATCCACATTGTAAATTCTAACTAAATTTCTATCTGTTCTTTTATCTCCTGGAGACATATTCAACAAAACCTGATCCAGAGCCCAGAGGGACATGAGTCACTCCTTGAACTGGTCATGTACCAACCCAATAATCTTTAGCTCAGTGAGTGTTTCAGTCAGCTTTTGTGATACAGTGGCCAAAAGATAAGAATAATTTAAAGGAGGAAAGTTTATCCTGGCTCACACTTCAGAGGCTCAGTCCTTAGCCAACCAATGCTGGCTCTAGGCCCAACACAGAAGAAATCATCATGAAGGAGGGGTGTGGCAGAGGAAAACAGCTCAGAAAATGGAAACCTGGAAGCAGACAGAGAGCTCTGTTCTCCAGGGTCAAGTATGTCACACCTCCAGTGACCTACCTCCTCAAGCCACACCCTACCTGCCTACAGTTACCACCCAGTTAATCTGTATCAGTGGATTAATCCACCACTAGGTTATAGCTCTCATAATCTGATAATTTCACCTCTGAACAATATTGCACTGTCTCCCACATGCACTTTTGGGGAACACCTCATATCTATACCATAACATTAGTGACTGCAATTTTTCAAGTGAATAGGCCAGGGATTGGATCCCTTATTCATAATTTTCAATTATTAAAAAAAAACATGCTCTTCATAATGTTTAGAAGTATTTCCAATTCCTTAGCTTCAGTTCACAGTACCATCACCTGTGGTAATCTGTTAAGACTTTTGTCACTAAACTGTCTTTAATGGATCATCAAAAATTAGTCAGAGTTGTGAAAATTAACC
>JAJEJO010000180.1:408739-462495 GCA_020662805.1 Glaucomys volans
TTTTTTTTTCTTTCCTTCTTTCTTTCATTCCTTTTTCTCTTTGCAACGCTGGGCATTGAACCCTGGAGCACCACAGAGTTATGCACCCAGCAGCCCTTTTTATTTTTCATTTTATTTTTGAGAGGATCTCAGTTGTTGAAGCTGGCATTGAACTTGTGATCCTCCTGCCTCAGTCTGTTGAGTCTCTGGGATTATAGGCATGCACCATCAACTAATTTACTCATTTTAAATGTTTTTGTAGATGAAAAATGCATAAAATTATCATTTTGGTATTTTAAAATGTGTAACTCTTGGCATTAAATATATTCACAATGTTGTGTATCCATCAACACTAGTGTAGCCTCAAGTTTTCATCATCCCAACCACAACTTCTTTGCATTAAACAAGAATTATCTTTCTTCCCTCCCACTAGCTAATATTAATATCTGTTTTGCTTTCTGAAACTATGGATTTATCTATTTTAAGCCCTCAAATAAGTAGAATTATAAAATACCTGTACTTCTGGCTTATTTCTTTTTGTTTCATTTATTTTAATTTATAAGTAAATTTGCATATATAAATTATGTACAAGATGGTGATTTGAAGTATGTGTATGTGGTGAACTGGCAAAATAAACTTAATTAGCATGTGCATTTAAGCTGCTTTTCAGTTGGGAACTCCAGATGACATTACTGAAATGCTCTGTCTCCCAACCCTGCATGCTCTTATGTGTCCTATTTATTGTTAAGATCAATTACTATTATGGGTAACCAAAGATATATTAATGTGGATATTAATTTAAATAAACCCCATATACTCCTTCTTCTTTCCAATCATTGCCTCATTAAAGCCAAGCTACTTCTTTTAATTGAATTTTTCCCCCAGTGTACTGGACTAACAATCATGGAGTAAATCTTGGCCTTTTTCTTACTGCAGGAGCCAACTCAGTGTTGCTTCCTCTTAATGATTCCTAGAAAGATGCTGTCTAAAAAGAGTGTCTATCACTGATGAGGCCACTTTTGCAAATGTGTGCACTGAAGAAATGCTCCTAGGTATTGAATGTGTTTTAGTTCCGTTCATCTTGACCCAGCCCATGTGATGCTGTTAGCATCTCTCTTTATTTCCAGCACTGAACTAGCGCAGTATTAGTAGGAGTAGAGTTAATTACATGATGTTGACAGTCAGTTAAATGCCAGGCTCTCACCAACCAAACCCTTCACGTAACTGTTCCATCAAGTAGAACTGTCCCTCCTGCTGCCACAATACCACCTGAACACTTCTCTCTCTCTGAGACAAATAATAAAAGCATCTCCATTTTTCTCCTGGGATTGTTTGCTCTTCTGCCTATATTGTGGACCTTTCTTTAACTCTGTCCTGCCTTTATTTTGCATGACTTACCACACTAGTGTCCCCAGTATGATCAACCAAATAATTTGAATACCAAACAATAGAGAAAACCAGAAATGAGACATACATATTAGATTCTTATTGTTGATGCAAAAATTGCCACAAATTCAGTAGCCTGAAATGGCATGTATAATCTAACAGTTTCCTGTGTGGCTGGATTCTCTGCTAAGTATCTCACCAGGTTGAATTCAATGTACCAAACCAAGAGACTATTCTCTTGGGGGCTCTGGGTTCTCTTCTAAACTGTTCTTTGCTAGAATTTATTTCTCTTTCACAATTTTCTATATAATACTCTCTATATTTATATACATCAAATTTTTCTCTTGTTTTAACTCTCTTCAAAATTCTCTTCTAGGCTGGGCGTGGTGGTGCATGCCTGTAATCCAAGCGATTTGGGAGGCTGAGTCAGGAGGAACGCTAATTCAAAGCCAGCCTCAGCAAATTAGCGAGGCCCTAAGCAACTCAGTGAGACCCTGTCTCTAAATAAAATACAAAATAGGGCTGGGGATGTGGCTCAGTGGCTGAGTGTCCCTGAGTTCAAACCCTGGTTCCAAAAAAAAAAAAAAAAAAAAAAAAATTCTCTTCTGCTTTAATGGCCATGTGATGACCTTGGACCTACCAGAATTTCAAGATAATCTCCCTATTTTAAAATCAACAAATTAATAACCACAAGTATATTCATATGTTTCCTTTTGTAATATAGCATATTCATAGATATTACATCGGGGGCCAAGTTCATGGGGGTTAACAGTCTGCTCACCTCAGTATATGTAAGGCTTATATTGATCAAGCATAGCAAGATACAAAATGTATTGCTCTGTGATCAGAAATGTATGAGAAAAAGTGGACAGAGCTAAAATTAATTATTCTAAAATATAAAGATTTATATAGTTATATCTATTTTTAAAAATTCTTTGGTCATACTGTTTATAGAACAAAACAGAAAATGTGTAAACAATAACAAAGTTTGTAAGACTAAAAATGCAACTAAATTTCTGTTAGTAACAAAGTATAATTTCTAACTTTATTATGAATGGCTGAAAATTTCCTCTGATTCAGAAAAGCTTACTGGGTTAATTTTCATTATGGTTTGTAAAAATACATGATCATTTGTTAGAATCATCGTTAAATGCCTAATTTGTATAACTGAGGCAAAAAGTTTTTAAAAAAAACATTATTATAGTGCTGTGTGAGAAATGCTTATGTGGAGGACAGAAAATAGCATGACCTGTGCCAAATGGCCTATGAATAGGAGCAGTTGACCTGCATTCTAAACTGGACACAATGTAGCAAGTTTCACAATTAAGCAAGCAATTATAATAGTTGAAAGGAATGTCCAACAGCAGTTGCGTAGTGACACTGACTTTTCTCAGCCTTCATCCACAAATGTCGTAAACTTTAAGTGTCAGTAATAACTGGTAGAAAGTATTCTACAAATCAATAGATTAATCTGGAAACCTTCAAAATAAAACATAGAATTAGAGATGGCATGAAATAGCTTAGGAAAGCAGGGTAACACACGAAATTGTTTTCCACATTAACACTGTCCAACTAGAAATGCAATTGAAGTACTGCATTCATTTTCACTAATGAATCATGCATTATTTTGAGATTTATTAATTTAAGATCAATCACACTCAGTAAAACTGTTCACTGTCATACATTGTAAATAATCTCTGAAGCTCGATGTGAGGAAGCAAATAAACATTGGGATGTGTGTTACAGCATATGTGTGAACAGATTTTTAAATAACTTAGTTTTTAGATGAATTTAAGTGTTTTCAACATTTTGTTTCCTTTCCTTCCTTCTGATATCTCAACATATTTTGTGGACTCACATAAAGACAATGCAAATGCCCTTCCATGTGGCTAAGGAGGAAAAGACTGCAGTGGATCATGATGGATGAGATTTACTCCCAAAGCTGTTTGGAACCGTGAGGTGCATTGAGGGAGATGACAAGGGTTGACACTTTGTGATCTAACTGGAGATAATCAAGAAGTTTTTTACACATTATTTACACATTGCTTCAATGAGTCCACTGGCACTGAAAAGAGTCCATCCATTTTACCACAATCTCATTCCCTGCCTGTTTAAGATTGAAACAACTACATTTTATTAAATTAAAATTATGTGAAATTCACATTTGCATCTTAATGAGTGGATGATTTAAAATGTTAGAGAACTTTATTTTTAACTGCTAAAGGAGAATTTCTGGGTGCATTATTTTCTCTTCTACATAATATGTTTTCATATTTATAAAATGCTCTTTATCCTTATTTCATGATGAACATAGATAAAGAGAGAGAAAAATAGGTTAAAACCATAGAAATGAACAGGCAATTTATTTCCATCAGACAATATTTGTATTTTACTGTAAAAATATTATTTCACTCAATTATTGTCTACCAAGCAAATACATCTTTTCTTATTTTAAAACTCCAAATAAAGTTTGTCAATTAAAGAAAAAACAACAAAAAAAACACTCATGCTAAGAATGCACAAGGAAAAAATAAGTAAAATGTGGAGTGAAAAGAATGACTAATTTCTTAGGCAACAATGTAATTAAATATCAGATGATCAAATACATTTAAGAGGAATATTACAATTATGAAATGAGATGTGTAGATGGGTTAAGAAAACATTTCAACAGATAACAGTTCTAATCACCTTTACTCACATCTATTATAGTTATGACTCTGCTTCAACTCTTGACCTTCCCTCTGACATGTATGCAGACATGTGTAGACTTTTGTCAACATTATACTTTTGTTTTACATCTGTGTATTCACTATTTGGCACATATTAAAAACTTTCCAAATGCTAGGTGCTTGGATTAGGGAGATCTAGAATCTAATGGCCATGGGAATATGGAGTCTAATCAATAATTACATAAATATGTGCAAAGATATGAAATATGTGAGAAGAATATGTACTAAGATTTTCCTAAATAGCATCTAACTGCTTGGAATGATCTGAGACATTGCCAACATATCTGATTACAAGCAAGGTTAATTAAGTGAGTATATGAAGACAATATCACACACTAAAAAAAATCTTAGAAGAGAAGGAATTGTTTGAAATGTCTGTAAAAGTTGTGAGTTCTGTTCTTCTGATAGAAGCAACACCTAGCATTTTCACTGATATTTTGACTTACAGATAAACAGAAGCTGCTCTAAGTCCAGACAACTATTTAGGATTGTCTAGATGGTGAAACAAAATGATTAAACAAAAGCAGTGAGTTACCCTATTTCTCTGAGCAAATGTATGATTTAAACATTATATGGGCACTGGATGTCTTGAATCCCACCACCGCTTAACATATTTGAAATGAACATTTTAAGGTGAACATGTGAAAAATAAATTTAAAAAATGGATCCTTCATAAATCTTAGAGCAACTAAAGTCTGTTCAGGAGTTTTCATAACATTCTGCAAACAGGCAATTTACAAGAAGGAGGCAGGCAGGAACAGTGAAGGCGGCCTGGATCCCGAGCAGGCTCACAGCTACCGGAAGTAATAAACTGAGAATTTAATAGGGGAAGTGGACAATTAAGCACCACATAAGAGTGAAAATAGAAAGTGGCTCCTGACATAATGCATGTCAAGTGTCCAGCTACTATATTTCTGGACCGTGGCAAGACAATTAATAAGAGGCAGGAAAGTTGGCAAGTAATGCATTATAATTATCAATCAATAAGTGTAATGATTGCATTGATCACAATCTAAGTATCTCCTGAGTTAAGTAAGAGGCAACAGGAGCTATAATTACTAGTACTGGAATCCCAGAACAGTTTCTTCAAGGTCGATCATAACATTGAAATAGGAAAATGTTGGAAAATAGCCAATTAAAGACACTTGTAGGTTTGAGATAAAGGTTGCTGGAAGACATCTAAGCAAGTAAAAGATAAACATTTTCCATGATTCATAGACACTGGGCATCTAATTAATCAATGGTTTAAGGTGGGATAAAAAAATAACTAAGAAGCAAAAAATCCGTAATTTAAAGTGGAAAAAGCCACAATCAAATATTTTTGTTTATTAGGGTACAAATATATATTATTCTCTCCTTTCTTTTTCTCTCTCTGTCTCGCTCTACATATATGCATATATATTTATATTCATTTATACATAAAGTTGCTAAAAATATAAATGTATTAATATACATTTAAACATATATGTAATTAAATGTTAAGTCATGTATCATTCAAATGGAAACGACAAATGAATTGACTTGTAATAACTGATCAGAGCATTAAACTACATAATGTTTACTTTAAATTTTAGTAATCAGGAGCATAAAAAGAAAAAAATCTCATACATTTTAAAATTTATATTATTGCTTGTTTTAAAAATTGCCCCGACATAGGGCTCTTTGGCATGTCAGTATTATTGATTAGATTAGATTTGGTTTCCTTCAGGATGCCTCAAACCAATTTAGCTGGCTAGCCTTAAGTGTTCTTGCTGACAGATTACTCTTCTTCATGTCACTTAAAGGGAATTGCAATGATTTTTTTGAACTCCGTAAAAAGTATCATTAAGGATTTCCTCTATGCTGGGCATGACTACTGCCTTCAACCCTGCACTGACATTTCATTTATTCAAGGGTATCCTTGCACCTTTTCCCTCATCTAAACTCAATAATCACAATGCATACTATTTAGCCTTAAACATAAATTTCAGAACAATCCTAGATATTTCAAAACCGAGTATGTTGTCCATTTGTGAATATGAATCTATTTGTATTGCAACAAGAATGTTGTGTTTATTATTAAATTCTTGTTGGGTGCAAATAGCCCAACTAAATAGCCCCTCTATCCTCTCTCCCCTTTACAAAAAGTTCTAAAAGTTATATGTATTTGGAAGTTTTTGAACTTAAGATGATCCCGGACTGTCTCTGTCACTTCCTAATTTCATTGGTTTCGAAGAACTTGTCCTTTTCAAAAATTCTGTTACTTACTAAGTTACTTTTTTCTCCTGTCTCTTCCTTCCCAATTGGAACATATGAATCATGAGAAGACCATTGTTAATATTGCTGATCACAATACATAGAATGGGCTCAGTCATTATTTAATGAAGAAATCCAAAAATTTAATATTAGTTTGAATATTTTCTCATAAAATAAAGTCAAAGTTTTGTTCTTGAATATTAGAGCTTTAGTGCTAATTTATCCTTTGTAATGTTTTTTTAAATTTGATAACGAAGATTATAAATACATTAATGATCCAATAACACCTACCATTTCCTATACTATTCAATGAAGAAAATGATGTAATAACAAATAACAGGTTCTAGGTCCAACAAGGAAATTCTTCTCATTCAGCATGAAAGGATGGATTGTGTTGCCAGAGTTTCTTAACAGCTTATCTCTGTTCTTCCCACAGTTTCTCTCAAATCCTGTGTCAACTCTCGCTAGTACCAGTGGGCTACCTCTAACTGTAAATCATCAGCAGCAGCTCAAATTCTAACTTTGAGCTCACCTTCCCTTACCAAACCCTTCTGCTCAGCAGTTCTTGGTGTAAAGGCTCCCAGAAGCAGGGAATGATGCTTAGAGAATCCCTGGGAGTTCCTCCCACATTGGTGTCTGGTTCCATCCTTTGTAGCACTGACAATTGAGGGGCTCACTGCCTGTTATGGGAGGCTGTCCTTTACATTGTAGGACATTTGGCAGCACCTTTGTCTCTTCCCACTAGAGGCCAGTAGTGAAGTCACCAAATGGGTTAACTTGGCCTTTGTAATTTGTTATTTACTTTTGCCCTACATTTTAAGTTCTGGAGAAAACTGGAAGTTTAATTGATTAAGATATTTACTACTAGAGGCAGGTATTGCAGGAAAAAGGGCAACAGAAACATCAGGCACAAGACCTCTGGTTAGGATGTTTCTTTAGATTTATAGAACCCAGAACATCCAGCATTGGTCAGATGCATTCATAATGTGCATCCAAGAAGAGATCACTCACTCCAGGGTTAATGACTACTTGAGGGCCCACCTATCTGTGACTTGACACACTTCCTCACTATGTAAGCTCTTTGCTTGTGGTTGTTAACTCAGAAGATTCTTAGGATGACAGTTCAGCCATTTTTCTGTTCAGCTGACTCATCAGAGTTCTTTCTAGAACTACCTCCTTCCCTGCCTCTTGACCAGTTGGCTTCTATTGTGCAGCGAGCAGATGGAGCCTTAGTGTGATAACAGTAGCATCTCTCCTGTGACAAGCCCTGACCCCCATGGCTCCAGTGGACATCACTCAGGAACAGAATTCCATAACAGTGAACCCCTCAAATGTCACAATTCCTAGATGGAGTCTCTTCCCTTAGCTTCCTTGAACTGATTCTCCTATCCTCCACCTCCTGCCTGTCCATCTGTCTGTTGTTGCTTTGCTTGTTTGTTTCTTTTTACTTTCCAAGGGAAAGGATGGTGTTCCTTAAGTTCGAGGCAATTTTGCTCTTTTCCTTCGACACACTTCCTGAGGAATCTGGTCACTGTGACTTCCATGCTATCTCAGCTTCTGTTTTCTCAGGAGAGTTTCCAAGAGGCCCTAGTTGATCTACGGGCTTCAAACACATGCCCATAAATCCACTGCTTTTTTCAGAGTACTAATATCAGATATTAAGATTTATGCCATTCATTTATAGTTATAATACTGTTTTTAATGATCTTTCTCTCCCACACAAGGTTATAAACTCCCTGAGACCTGGGACACATACATTTTGTATGCCACATGTTCAGTTCAGTGGAACTCAGAGACAAGAACTTGAGACCTAGGGACAACTTGGATTTCCTGATGCTACACATAAACATACTCTGTGTATAGCTGTCCTAACGTTACCTCTGAAAATACTTGATTAT
Source organism: Glaucomys volans (assembly GCA_020662805.1). NCBI lineage: Eukaryota > Metazoa > Chordata > Mammalia > Rodentia > Sciuridae > Glaucomys > Glaucomys volans. The sequence continues at coordinate 416,967 of JAJEJO010000180.1, forward strand.
TTTCATAAAACCGGTAACATCCAGTTCCGTAGACACTATTTTTTTCCAGTTGCAGGATTTGCTTGACTTAAAGCATTCAGGACTTTATCAATAACTTCACCAAGAAAAGGTGGCTACTGCCCCATTAGTCCTCATGAGGATACTTGAACCATTGCTTGTTTCAGTCTTATTCCTCAGGATAAAACTTTTTCTATACTCTGTACTTGGGTAATTTACTGCTTATACTAGATTTTCTTCTAGTCCCCATTCTCAGAATCGGACTTATTCCTCCATTAGTCTGTCTTCATTCTGTTTGAAATCCTTTCTATATTCTATTCCTGTGGGCAGACATTCTAGAATACTAATGGTTTTGCATTGCGAGTATGACCACAACCTGAAGAACATTTACCTCCTGTGACACTTATTTCTTGGCATGTTCCAAACCATAGGACTTGAACTTTTGTCTTATTTAACATGAGCAGAAGGTCAGCACACCAGAATCCTGAAATGACCTTATGCAGGAGGCAGATCTGAAAGGCATTCCTGAACTCTCTCTCCTTATGCCTTGTCTTGTGGTGAGGAAACAGATATGGTTCAGGTATAGTTTAAAACTATGGTAATTATTTTAGGTATAATTTATTCTTAGATACTTCCCATTAGAGCAGATGGAGGAATCAGTGGAAATAAAAGAGAACTAAGCATAAGTGCTATTTTACACATTTAATAAGTGTTGAGTGATAAATATTTGCCAGACACTATTATGGGCTTTAGTATATAACAATTGCCAAACAATGTAATTATCATTAGTGTTATTAAAATACCTACTCTCAAGGGTTGACTTCACCAATAACCTACACTGAAGTTGTAGGTGAGGGCTATTTCCATCTTTGTAAGTCTCAGTTCCCTTATTTTTAAAACCACATCAATAACAGCTTATTTTTATTACTATTGGCTTAAATGAAATTATATATATAATGTATGTATGAAATTATAATGTATATAATGTATATAATTCAATATAATCTATAGTTTATATATAATGAAATGATATATATTATAATGTATGTAATGTATATAATGTATATAATAAAATTATATATATATGAAGCAACTAGTATTATGCTTGGATTAAGAGAAACTCAGTGAATGGTGTATTTTTCACTTATAATTTTTTTAAAAATTTATGATTTCATGTTCTCTTCAAACTCTCCCAATGAGAGTCAAGATCTCCATTAAAATGAGAAAATGCTATGATTTGAAAATTTCTTATTGTAGCATAAATAAATATAGATAGAAATGATGAAAATATGATTATGATTTTAGTCAAGCATGATACAGACTGACTAAAGTAATATTAATTTTCCAACTATCAAATTTAAAATGTCTGTGTGGGTATCTTTCTCTTTTAAACAACATAAATAATACTAAATTGTAGGGAAGGCTGCACTTTTGGTAGAACAACTCTCAGTGCTAGATAACAGGTGCCTCCCTCTTAAGGAAGCACAGAATGTAAAGACTTGTAGGAACAGGAACTGCACTTGAGAACATCAAGGGCTTCCTTAAGTTTTGAAACCCTGTACCCCTGAACTCTAACAACCTGACATGGTTCTGGCAGTATATACCTTGGGGCTTATACAAGAAAGAAAGAAAAGAAAATCACCAGTTTTGGAAGGAAAGGTTAAAATTGTCTTTGTTAACAGATAACAAATTTGTGTTTGTAGCAAATTAAAAAAGAAAAAAAAAAGGGAATAATAGATTAGTTATTAAGATTCAGATTGAAGATCAAAACATTGTGTTTCTATCTAATAACAATAAACAGGTGGAAAATATGACAAATTATTTAAATTAGCCTAACAAAATATACAGTGTGAAACAAACATTGAAGACAAACATTGAAAGACAAATTAAAGACAAATGGATGAAATCACGTCACGTGTATGATTGGTTGGCTTAAATTTGTTAGGTTAATTCTCCTTTCCAAATTAATGACATTTTTACTGCAAATCCAATCAAAATCCCAGCAGGAATATTTTGGAAAAAAACCCCTGATAACTATATTAAAAATTAATAGGGAAATCAGAAGGACATAATAATTGAAATAATCTTTTAAAAGAGAAGAAAATTTGAAGAAATATATTACCTGGTTTCAAGACATTCTCAAAATGTGCAGAAATCTGGGGACTGCACATTTTGAAATATGGTATAAGAATAGGTAGAAAAATAAATGAGATGTATACCTGAACAAAAAGTAGAAAACCACAAAAAAAATTCTAAGGGCATACACAAATATAAAATAAGATGTTTTAATTCTCTCTGTTGAAAATAAGAGAAGAGCTTACTTACCCACTCCCTTTTCTCAGAGCATTTGCTTTAGGAAATTTGTAGTTATAAATTATTTCTCTATATCGTTCCATGTATTCAATCTTTTTGAAGGCTAGGGAAGACTTGTGAGGTTAGCAATCTCAGAATGTCTCTCAAAGGCCTTGGCAACTCCCTCTTATACAATCATTGGTTTCTGGGGTAATTTAGAGCCTAATTTTGATTGAGACTTTACTCTAAAACTTATCCCTTCATAAAAACATGAAAAGTCTATTTTTCTTTGGATAAATCAATTAGATCAAACAGATGGTCACTAATTACCAAGTGCATTGAGGAAGAAGTATGTGTGACAAATGGTGCTGTCAGGTCCTCTTACTTGAGAACTAGTTATCATTTGTCATGAGAACATGTATGTAATGGGTTGTATCTGCTTGGCTATATAAAACATGAAGAATTCATTCTTCGTAATCTCTTAACAGATTGCTTTTGATGTATACCACATTCTGGTTCAATGCTCATTTAATTAAAAAGTAGGGTTTCATTCTCTTCTAATTTGTGAAGAGACTTGGTGAGGAGAGTTTGCTTATAGCTGAATTTTCCTAATGCAGTGTTTGCCTGACCATGACACTCCCATGATCTAAACTTGACGGAGGTTTCCAATGTTTCTTTGGATAAAGTCTAAAAAGTCTGCCGTGACCTATAAATCCATACATCACATGACTTTTCTTCTTTGGACAGTTGTATCTGAAGTCAATAATTTTCTACATATCTATGTTCCAATCATATGTCTTGCCAATCTCCCAGTGATTCATCTCTTTTCCATGGAAGCATTATTGTATGTGCTTCTATCCCTGCCTGGAACACTTGGCCCACTAGTATGTTGTCATCAAACTAGCATCTATACATCCTTCAAATCACATCATCACAATAATTCCCCAGAGCAGCAATCCTTTCCTGGAATTAGGTTTCATTGTTTATGACACCATGAATATTTCTCCATGTAAAGCACAACAATGTATGTAAAAACATGCTGTGCCTGCTAGAGTATGACATTCATGAAAGTTGGGATCAGTTTGACCATCTTTTCAGGATCTAGCCCAGTGATATTTCCATAACAACAACCCATAAAAGTTTGTTTATTGAAGACTTAAATAATTTCATTAATTACCCCTGTGGAATAAATGGGATGGGCTGAAGTAATCAAACATGGTAGTCAGGTTGCTTATAAAAATCACTGAAAATAATTCTAGAGTAGAAAAATCTCAATTTTGCAAATCTTAACAATTTGTCAAATGCTCTCAAAATTTTATTTCACACTTAACTGTGGAGAGATGTCTAAGAATAGTCTTGTAATGCTATTTATAATATGAATGTAACAACAGAATTGCCATCTTGGTGTGTTGTAGCAAAACTCAAAACTTATCAATCAATACTTATATCAATACTCATAGATTCTCCACTGTACAGAAACTGTTTGGTGTTACAGATGTGCCAAGCACCTGAGTATCCTTCATTGTGTGATCACAGCATTCAGAACACCACTCTCTTTTCCCAATTGCTGGTAATCATACTAGTGTTACATAGCATAATCTCAATGATGTAGCCAGTAATTTCAATGAAAGAAATAGGAAAAAAAGACAATATTAAACATGACTTGCAGAATTCCTGCAGATAAAATTTCTTTATGTTTGTATTTTGATTGTGGATCTGTAAGATTACATCATGTTCCATACTTTTACTTAGGTGGTGATCATGATAAGGGTGTGTCCACAGAGAATGGCATTTTGTCTTTACAGTTCTGTTGGTTTTAGCATTTTGGTGTGCAGGAGTTGAGGGTGGAAAGAAGCACTGTGGATATTATTTAAATGAAGTACCAGTGCTTTCTGATAAAATTCACTATGTACAAAAAAATGAAGGAGTGTTGGCTGTGTCAGAGTAAGGAAAATAACTTAGAATGGCACATAGAGAACAAGTGTCATCTCTTTATTTGTCGTATTTTTGGATGTATATCAATTCACTCACATAGGTTTTTGGAGAACCAAAATTTATAATGATACTTGCGCCATCTTCTCATGGCTTTAAACTTTATGCTTTTGACCCTGAAAAATTAATACTTGAGTTGAGCTCTCTAGAGAATTAATACATGTTTTATCTCCCTAGGCAAATTTAAACAAAGGGGTTGAATCCAAATTAAAACAAAGATTAATATATCTTTCTCACTTGAACCACTAGGGATAGTTTAGACTCCAGAAAACATTAGCTCAGTATACTCATAAGGTCCCTCAGAATAAGAAAGAATGAAAAAGAGAGAAAAACAGAGTGAAAGAGAGAGAGAAGAGAATAGACAAGAAAGGAAAAAGAAGGTAAGGAAGAAGGTGCTTGCCTCATAAGCACAGGGCCCTGGGTTCAATTCCCAGCACCGCAAAAAAAAAAAAAAAAAAAAAAAAAAAAAAAGAAGGTAAGGAAGAAGAAAGGAGGAAGAAATGAAAAATGAAAAGGGGTGGTAGATGGCAGACATGGAAAAATGTTCAAATGAAAGTAAAAAAAAAAAAATCAGGTGAACTATGCTAATAATTGCTTCCATTAGGGTAAGAATCATGGCTAAAACTGAGCATAAATGACAGCATACTAAGTTTTCCTGAATGTACCACTGAAGAATCTAAACTTCCTTTCAAATCCCAGCTGTGGTAACCTTCATCCTTTCTGAGGTAAATTAATTACAGAGCAGAGTATGTGAGGGTCTTTCAGGTGAGACAGAAAGGCAAGGCCCTGTCTGCTTTGTGTGGATATTAAGCATCCCTTGGCACTGCTTTACAGAGATAGGGCCAATCCTGGTGTGACCTTGATCAAACACTGTTTTCCTCTTCCGACTGTGGGTTGTACTGGGCTCCCATGGCAGATCATTTAACTTTGTGCTATGCCACTGTCACTTTGCCATGAGTTAATAACAAGCCTTTAAAGTTTTAGATATCAATCACAATCAAAATCATATCAAAAAAACCAATGCAATGCATATATTGTTTTGGTTTCTTACATAACATTTTAAATAGTGCCATGATTTTATAATATGAATGTGACTGTATGTGTATATATATATGTGTGTGATATCATGTGTAATACAGTATATGACATCATATGTTTCCATATACATATGTGTGTTAACTATAATCTAGAGAGCTGGGTACCACATCCAATATCTACTTATCCATAGGATTTAGATTTGACCTATAAATAAAAAATGATGCCATAATTTTATAGTTAAGAAAAATAGTTACAAAGGTTTTGTTTCTTCTAAAATATAAGGTTAACATACATGATCTAACAAGAATAATATCCATACATTGAAGAAAGGTCAAGACTCAGACTAATCAAGTACCTTATTTTAGAGGGATATTGAACATCTTGAATATTAAATGATTTAACATCAGCAAGTCTAAGCTTTTGGACCCTAGCCAAGTTTAACTTTGCCAAATTGAGAAAAATATAGAGACTATTTGCTTAACACAGAAAAATTAAATTTCAAAATGTATGCCTGTGACCCATGAAAGATTACATTCTATCAAGCTACATGTAGTTTAATGGCCAGTAAATCAATAAAGTTTTTAGGAGTTCATCCATTCATCTGTCAAATCATATTAAATTTTTGCTTAATTTAGTAGACATGGTTCTGTGAATAATTACAAATAATATCCATTAAAGGAGAAAATACAACCTTGAAAAATGTCACTGAACAATGTTTCTTAGTCAATTTATATTTGAACCTGTCACTAGAAATTGGCAGTTTGCAAATTCCTAATTAAAATTATAAATTTTTTCACAAAGTTTCTTTATAAGTTGTCATTCTAAAAACTTTATTATCCATTTTGAATTAAAAATTGCATTCATTTGGTATAAAAGTCTAAGCATTCTCGTCGGTCTTTTTTAGCATAGGTGATAAATTGTGCATTCCATAGCATTTACCTTACTTGTTTTGGTGTAAGTATTTATTATTCTTAATTGTCTCACAATTTCTTTACTATCACTGATATTCTTGAAAGTTGTGCAAGAGAAGTTTGCAGATGAGTTATATTTCTACTGGCAACTTTGCAAAGACCTTTTCTAATGGTAATATAGTGCAGACTCAATTCTACTATCATCTCTAATTTATATCAAAGATGAACATGAAACTATTTTGTGTTTAAAGCATTATATAATAAATGAGAGCTGGTCAAAGGTAACAAACCTCTGGTCCAATTTTTTATGATAAGCTGAAGAATCACATAACTATTGTCTCAAATTGTGGGATTAGGTAGAAATAAGAAAGGGAGTCATGGCTATTTACTTCCCGCTATTGAAGGTGCTCAGAGCAGCAAGTTTGCAGGACCCCAATCTGTTTCAGACCCATTTTATAGAGACCTTATTTGTGCTTCATTAACTAATCTGCTTTATACCAAAGTGTGATACATGTTATCATGAATCTCAGGGTGACTGGGAATGAAAGAATGAGAATATCCAGTAATGGTGCAATGATTCCATTTAAGAAAGGAAAATCGTGGTGATAAATCAGAACCCAGCGAACCCTCCAGGCAGGAAACAGACTCTTGGCTTGAATCACCAGCACTGCAGACCAGGCTGCAAGGGGAGCTGTGGATGTCTTGAGACATATTGGCCTTTTCAATAGTGAATCTTGTCATGTTTTCAAGGTTGTTTTCATGATTAAACCTTGTAATGATGTGATGTGGTTGGCAGTTTCTACACCGTATACAGTAAGCACATAAGAAAAGCAGCCATTGTGAAGAAGCTGCCCTTACTCAAAGAAGGGAGGCCAGGTGAACTCACCAGTCACCTCTAACCAGGCTCCTTTGGCCTGGATGGACAATTTTTTTCCCCAGATATTCCTGTAGCTGACTTCAGTTACCTACTTGCCAGGTGTCTTCTAATCCGTCACTTCCCTGAGAGGCTTTCTCTGATGTTTCTTATTTACATTTACACCATGTCACTCACCTCTTCATGCTCTATTGCCCTGTCACAGCTTTTACCTCTGTCATTCATTATTATTTGCTATACTCAATACATTATGTATTTATATGCTTACTTGTTGTCTCCATTACTTAGAATGTAAGTTCCCTAAGAAGGGTTTTTCTATCTCATTGACAAGTTATTCTTCTGCCTGTTTTAATCAATCTGTTACTAAAGGAAGAGCTTTATTTGTTTACTTTTTAAAAAATTTTTAGATGTTGATAGACCTTTCTTTTATTCATTTATTTATATGTGGTGCTGAGAATCAAACCCAGGGCCTCACACATGGTAGGCAAGCGCTCTACCACTGAGGCACAACCCCAGCCTCTGAGGGAAGCGTTTTAAGTACCCAGTTCTAGTGGGAAGTCCCTATTTCTCCTTGCAGTTCATCCTTTCTGGGCTGAATGGTTGTTGGATCATACATGCTGGGGATGGTTATGTCTTATTGGAGAATCAACTCTTTTATTATGACAGCCCTCATGTGTTGCTGGTAATCTTGCTTGTTCTGATGTCAACTTTGTTAGAAATTAAGACAGCCAATCAAGCTTTCCCTTGACTGATGTAAGCACATATCCTGAGCCTAGAACTTCAGATGATAAGGCTCTGACACACAATGGGATGATATTCGGAAGTAGGATCTTTGGAAGGTAACAAGGTTTAGATTTGGTCATGAGGGTAGAACCCTCATGATGGCATTAGCGAATTAAGAGAGGGGGAGAAAGAGAGGTAAAGATCTCTCTCTCCATAAGAATATTCCAAGGGAAGGCCATGTGAGCACAAAGAGATAAAGATTGCAAGGTCTGCAGGAGGGGAAGAGTGTCCTCACCAAGAACGAGATCCACCTTGTTCTAGACTTGCCTGGCTACAGGGTTGGGAGAAAATAAATGTGTGCTGTTTAAGCCCTGCAGTCTGTAGTGTGGGGTTATGGCTGTCCAGCAACCTAAAGCTGCCTGGTCTGGATTTCTCCAGCAGTGAACATAACTAAGTCCTCTCTATCTCAGTTGGGTTTCTTGCAAACAACACTTAGTTGGGTGTTACTTTTTTTTACCCACTCAGCAAATTCTTAATTAGCATACGTAGGCCCTTTACAATGGAAGTGATCATTGATTTATTTGTGTCGATAGGTACCACGTCTGTAAATGTTTTCTATTCATTGTTTTCATTTTCATCTTTTCTGCTCTCTTGTTTTAATCAAGAATTTCATAGGATTCATTTTTATCTTTCTTTTTAGCTCATTAATCACAATTTAGAGAATTCAACAGAGACCCTAGAGTTTATGCTACACATTTAAACTTGCCTGGTTCTGTCTTCTGGTGACACTACTGCTGCTTCAAATGTGGTTCAGGTGGCACATCACAGTATTCCCAGTTTCTCCTTCTCAATCCTCACCACCTTGCTGTTATCCCTTCCCCTGAAATCACCCGATGCTGGAAGGCATTATTAATATATTTACTTTCAGCAAGCAGCTACCTTTCAGATCAAGGAAGAATAGGTGACATAAATGACTATATGGCAGTGTGATTTACTTCTCCTGGGCTTTTTGTTTTCACATCCTCACTCTTTATCTTCATCCTTTGAATCCTCACTCTTTATCTTCATCCTTTTTCCTTCTCAGTGAAGAACATTTTACATGTTTTATAGGACAGAACTACTTGAATTAATTCATTTGTCTGAGAAAGTCTATTTCCCTTCATTTTAAAGGATAATTTCTCTGGCTAAGACATTCTAGGATGATAGCTTTGTCATTCAACGTATTCAATATTCACTTCCCTCTTTCCTTCCTGTGTAGTTTGTGATAAGAATTCTGATGCACTTATATGACCTTGTTCTACAGGTAGGATCCCCTGGACTCACACACCTGACTTCATTCAAGATTTCTTCTGTGTCTGTTTTTTTGTTGTTGTTGTTTTGTTTTGTTTTGTTTTGTTTTGTTTTTTTGATCTCAAAATGATGTGTCTATGTGTAAATTTTTTAAAAAAAGTATTATCTTTTCCTGTTACCTCAGTGCTCTGGGAGATCCAAGGAGAGTTGTTCACTGTTTGATCTGCTTTTTTCATGTGGCAAGAATGACAGTGACAGCTTCTAAAGTCTTTACCCGCCGTAGCTTAATTTTTATAAACAGCCATAAAGATGGCGAATAGATGTATGTTCACATCTCACATATCACAGAAGTGAAGAACTCACTGTGCTCACTCCTAGACAATGAGATTCTGTGAGGAAGCAAGCTTCATAACCTGTAACACTTAACATTTATTGATTTGTTTTTATTACAGAAACTAAAGTGTTGACTTAAATAGCCTTTTATAGACTAGGAATGGAACCACTATGTAACCCAGCTATCCTATTCCATGGTATTTATCCAAAAATATACAAAAAATATACAAAATAAAATAAATATACAAAATAAAATAAAATCAGCACACTAGAGTGATAAATGGATATCAGTGTTTATAGCAGCACAATTCACAATTGCAGAGTTGTGGAACCAGCCCAGGTACTCATCAAAGAAAAATAGATAAAGAAACTCTGTTACATATACACAATGAAGTTCTGCTGAACCATATGGAAGAAGGAAATTGTGTCATTTGCTAGCAAATCCATAGAACTGGAGAACATCATGTTAACTGAAATAAGCCAGACTCAGAAAATCAAGGGTCCAATGCTTTCTTATGTGAACAGAAATTAGAGTGAGGGCAATGAAAGGAATAAAAGGAAGGGGAGAACCTCATGAAAATAGAAGGGAGACCAAAAGAGTAGGGCAAGGGGATTGAGCTGGACAGAGAAGAGAGGGCATGGGCCAGAACTGATGAATGGAATCCATCAAATTAGGCTGTGTCTATGTACAAATATACCACAATGAATCCAACTTATTTAGATATAATTTTAATGTACTAGTTAAAATACTACTACAATAATAATAATAATAATAATAATAAAAGAAGAAGAGAGATCAGTAGAATATAACAAGTGGTTCTGGGAGAAAGAGGGTGGAAGGGAAGGAGATTGGTCAAATTACATTATTTCTATATACAATTATGACATCATGAATCCCACTATTAGGTATGATTATACTAATAAAAATAGAGTTTTATGTGTTGTGTTCATCCATAAGATTATTATATAGCAAAACGTTATGCTGATGTGACAATAGCATATTTGTAATTAAATACAGTAGGAATTCTATTGAAAAATTAAACCCCAAAGCACCCCAAACACTAACAAAAATTAGTATTTACTGTTCATGTATTCATTCATGTAGCACAGTTTGTAGTAATATATATATATGTATATATGATAAATATATATTTCCATCTCCAAACTAATTTGTATTATCACCAATTCATTAAAACTCTAGCATGTACCAAACACTGTTAAGTACTAGTGATTCAAAGAAAGGGGACAAACTCACTACCCAAAATGTGATTGTAGCTCAATAAGAAGGAGGTAAACACATCATTTAAAAGCAAAGCAAACTGACTCACTACGCAGCCCCTTGTCCGTGCACTCCACATTTCATAGACATTTGTCATGGAGAAATTTAATAATAAGAAGAGAATTCTTTTGATTAACCTGGCTATCAAACCTGCTTCTTTCTTCTCCACTTTATTGAGAAAGACCATCTTGCTGTCTGCATTTAGCCACCGCTATTCAATGGCTACTCAGCCATGTGAATATGCTGAGAATGTATCAAGCTCCACACATCCATGAGACATACTCACATGGGCACAGATACACATCCTTTCACTCTATAATGTGTTCATTTCTATATTCTCATGTGCTGTTCCATACAGAATAAAATGAATCCTTAGGATATTTATTTGACACATTACAAAAATTGAAAAGAATGAAAATAGAATAAGAAACAGAAGTGGTGTTATTTCCAAAATTGCATTGACAAAACCTTCCCAGAGTATCAGGAGGAAAGTGTTGCTGAAATGGTAGTTTTGTCTCATTAAAATAATCAGATTATATTTTAAAATATCCAAGTACTAATTTGGTGTTTCTGCTCCCTTGCTGAACAAAACAAAGCTCTTTAATTTTCATTTTGTTCTCCAATGTTTTCAGTGCTGAAAGAAATTTCAAGCCAAAGAATTTTCCAATTGCTAAAACCATCTTACCATGTGTAACTCTTTAATCTGATTTGGAAGTGTGCAGTTTAAAATGTTAACACTGTGAGACACATGCTGTGCTTGCTATTTAGAGCAAGACTGCAAGCTGAAAATGACCAAAATCTGAAAAAAAAAAGTATCTTTTATTTTTTACATTTTGCATGCTCAGGGGAGTTTATGGTTTTTGTTCCTGCAAATGGCACTTTATTTCATAACCATTTTAGAGATGAAGAAAATCTTGCCAGATTTCTCTCCACCATGTATTTGCAAGATAGAAAACAAAACAAATAAATAATAACCCACTCCCAAAATACTGCCTCTTTTTCTTAAGTATTTACCCCTCTGGATTACGTGGAGTATCTTTCTTAAGTACTAAAATAAAATTAATAACTCCACCTCCTTACTTCCATAAAAGAAAAGTACTTTATTAATGCCTAAGAGAAGGAAGGGAGAATTAGCCCATTCTTTGGGGCTTTTGAAATTTTCCAGGAGGGTCTCCAGATACCTTTCTTACCAGGATTTTCTTCTGAAAGAGAACCACGATACACTGAGGGACAGGGAGTCTAGGAGTGCTAGTATATCTGGGTCGTCCCAACTTCCCCAACAAAGATCTTGAGGCTTTCTGTGTGCCCCAGTGTCTGTCATTTTGATGAGTTGTGAAATTGTGTAGCTCGTTATTGTCTATAAACCATGTCAAGGGGGAAATTATTTTATGTCTACAACAACAACTCCTTAGACAGCTTATAAAACAAAGATATCCTCCACAAGCTAAATTGGGAATTTTAGAGGAAATAGGTCCCTGCTGGCCACGCTTCACTGAGAAGACTGAAGAAAGATGGTTTTCACCTTTATTTTTATTGCAGAGATGTTTTGTTCTGTTAGAGATGTTTAATATGTTAGCCTATAGACTCAGTTTTATTTATATTTTCTTTCTGGAGAAAAGATCTGACAAGGTATTTGAGTTATAGATAAATATTGATATCAAATAATTATTTAGGAATGTTCAATTGTATTGGGCCTAAGTACTGATGTAGCAGCAACGTACCTTTTTACTGACATAATTTTTAATTATTTCATTTGCTGCTATGATGAATATATATGAAAACTTACTGTAAAACATGTCCTGAATATTGATTTGCATTTGGTGAATGGACCCCCATAGACTAGGGCTATGGGTTTCGAGGCTGGGGATTTTCTACCTCAGGAGAGTGTTTAGAAAGCTAGGCTGCCCAGACATCCAGCTTGTGGGGAGCACAGGACTGAACAGAAGACCAGAAGCAGCAGGTGTAACTGGACTCAGGGCCCCTCTAGGGGATCACCAGCAGCATTGGTATCCTACAGGACAAGAGAAACATCGCAGGGGATGGCAGCCTTACCCTTTGTTTTCTTTGTTGTTGTTTTTTTTTTTTTTGGGGGGGGGACAAATTTTTGCTCTATGAACCAGCACTGAAGTTTTAATGTGAAAATGAATCGCTTGACAAAGACAGAGTGAAAAACCCAAGTAAAACTGTAGGAAAGAGAAAAAATCCATCCTTCTGCTCTTTGCTTTAATTCCTACCACAGTTGTGTGGGATGCATATATTCTTCCTGGCCTATCCTCTTCTAATATCTGAGGACAAAGTAACTTCTATATGCACAAATTATACAATGTGGGGGAATATAAAGATACTGTCAGATACAGAAGTGACAGGAACTAAATAATTCAGACTAGTTTCTTTTCTTTAGTCTCCTTGTAAAGTGCTTTTGGCAAGTGATTGATAGATATTGTGTTAAAACTAGGGGGAAAAGTTCCAGTTTAAAACTTAGATGTAAACTTTTATCTTCTTCGCCACACCCAAAACATACACATAAAGAGAAGCAGTGAAGTCTCAGGTGACACTCCTGCATCTTGAAGGACAGAAGGCAGTGTCCTTGAATGTGCTTATGTAAGTTGCCCTAAAGCCTGGGTAGAAATCTGTGTTACAGCTGAAATTATGGTTTGAATTTAAAATTTTAAAGTCATTTGTATTTCAACAGTAAACATTTTAATTCTGCTTAATTGGGGTCTGATTGCAGTTGCTAAGATTAGAAACACTGTATCTTTAGTACACATTGCCACATTGCATGAACATTTGTGTGGTTTGTGTGTGTGTATAATTTACAAATCCTCACCTTAAACTTTTAAAAAGCTTTCTCTGTTACACAACAGCATATGTGATGTGTGTTCAGTAAACTGTATTAGTTAACAATTTAATTCCTAATGTGGAAAAGAAATATTATTCTTATTTATATATTCAGCTTTAGTAGATAACATTGTTATTTGAGATAGGCAAGTGTTGCATGATATAGACTATAAATGCTATTTTCATATTAATTAAAACCTCTTAGCCTGAGAACAATGATTTTCTGCAGATAACTGATTTTAATTATTATTACATGTTTTGTATATGCTGATTTGCATAGCATATTCCAGAAAATAGCAATTATAAAAAATATTACATGTTCACTCCAAATAGTGGCTGAACTTTCACTCTATAAAGTCTGTAAAATATAAAAGGATGGATATTGCTGGGTTTCCAAATAAATGCAGAAAAATAAAATTATTAACATTTTCCTAGCTTGGTTCTTTACCTTCCCATATGATAGTCTTTTGCTTTTTGCTACAAATGCTTCTAAGATAATTCTTATTTCTTTGCTTTGTCCTTTCACTCAGTTTTCTCTCTCAAATTGAGGCTGCCTGCCACTTTTTGATGACCATCCAGTACTAAGCTAGAAATCAACTATGAAATTTATACACAATTACCAACAGGACCTATGCAAAAGTTTAAAGATATTCACAAATATGTCTATGTGGGTTCCAGGCTACAAATGTCACAGTCCGTGCATTTGCTGTGTTTGGGGAGTGGAGTAGACTGACAAAGGCCTCCAGGGTTACCATGGTCTTTGCAACAAGATCCTGGCACCTCAGCCACTGCTACACACCTACAGTTCACCTCCCATCTGGTCTGCTCTGTCTTCTGAGGGTCCACACTGTCCTCAAGTGTGATCATACACAAGGCAGTGACAACACCATGTCACTCTTCTATTCTACTAATCTCCCCACAAGCTGTGGTTTTAAGATGCAGCAGCTTTATTTAGGCTCTTCGACGACATCTATCCAAATCAAGAATGCCACTTGTCATGAAATTTGGTAATCTATTTTCTTATATTAACTTCTTGAATACCTTCTCCTGCTCCCATTCCTTTTCTGCACTCAAATAAAGTGTTGATAGCCCATAAACTTTGACATCGAGCTGAGCTTTTTAACATGCCCAGGCTAGGAAAGTTTGGGAGCATTTACCACTGGTGGGTTTCCTTGATAAGGCAAATTGAAAGTCAGAGAGCCTGCCATAGAATTGTTTGAGATTAGTGGGGATAAGAGGAATCTGGATTATCAGAGGCCAGGCAGTTATAGCACCCATTGTTAGAAAAAAAGTGAATGCAACTACCCCATGGGTATGGCAAATTGGCAATGAGGATGTCCTCATCTCCCAATCAAACTAAGTCAGTTATCCTATAGGCAACAGAGATGGGCATTCAACTAGAAGGCTCCTCAATTTTAAATCACTCCAAATAATTGAGAGTCTGTGAACTTGCACTCACTACAATGTAAAATGTTTAACCATTCTTGGTTTCCACACCTGAGTTCATGATTCTGCAGTGTATCCATTAGAAGGGAAGGAAGGTCAACTTGATGGAAAACCATTCAATATCATGACTACATCTAGCCAATTATTCTTGATTCAGGTCCCAAGAGACCGAAAGCTGCTTCTCCAGGGAAGTGTGCACTGAAGAAATGGGGAAAATCAAAAAGGGTTTTGAAGAGTTTTTGATACAATGTATGGGAAATCAGGGTCCCCAAATGCCATCAGAGTCCTTGAGTTAAAGGGAAAATATGGAGGCCAAGGTATGGACACTGTTGCCCAAGACCATCTCACAGTGGATACTGTGCTTCCATAGAGCCAAGTTGTATTTATGAATGGACTTTTGATTTGTTCAATTTGCTTAAATGTACTCAGTAGCCAACAGAATTTCCATATTGTTTCTCTGATCTGTGAAATTAGGAATATTACTGAAGAAATGCAAACCCAAAAGAGTTCACCCCACATCTCTACCCAAGGGTATAAGAAGGTGAAGAAATTTCAGGCATTAGTGCCACCATCAAATATTTGAAAGACATAAGGGTGGTGATCCTTAATATTTCCTTTTCAATCTTTCCATTCATGAGTCTTATTTCAGTTTAAAATAAAAGGTAGATCATGGTATCTGATGGGGCCCCTGTTAATGAGTGCCTCAGCTCCTGTCTGCTGTTAATGCAGTCTCTGAACTTGCTTTGAGCTCTTGATCTGGAAAAGGTGTTTTCCTCTGTCCTTTCAGTAAGGTCTCAAATCAGGTCTCTTTTATATGGTAACAATAAAATGTTTTTCCTTTCCCCAGGGTTATATTAACAATACTGCTCTCTGTTGTCATATAATCTATAAGGCTCTTGATCTTTTTGATACTTCTGTGTTTTCCAGAGATGAAAAAAATGAGAACAAAGTAGTCAGTGTACAGCCCTGTGATGGCCTTGTGGGAAGGGGCAGAGAGTGTATGGGACTTACATTAATGACCACCTGGGGCATCCTTCCTCAGTTAGCAGACAGGTGGGATGACTTGAACTCAGATATCAGCTGACCTCAGTCCTTGGCCTCTGCTCTTGGCTGCTGGTGACAGCTATGTGTGTGTCTAATAGCATGGCTTCACTACATCAGGATGGATCCAGCTGTTGGTAATCTTGGATGTCTACCTTGACAGCAGCAAATCAAAACCCTGAATCCTCAGTGCAGCTCTTCATGCAATTACCAGCCATCTGGTGGCAGTTCAGTTACATAGTCTCCTTTGTATACCAGAGGAAGCAGTGACTTTTTTCATTGCTCAGATTAATCCAGGGCCTGGATAAATTTTGTTCCTCTGTTCCCAAAACTTCAAAATTCTAAATGTTGGATTTGGTATTCCACACATAGTTCCTCAGACAAAATAAATTTTTGTTTTTGTTTTGTTTTGTTTCTCAACAAATGACCATGAGGTTCACCATTCTTACCTTGTGCTCCATGAACTACAAGTATCCAGACTTCAGGTCCTGCTAAAGTATCAACTCAAAGAATATAGCTTGTGGATTGAGGACACTATTTGCTATAGACTGAACCATGTGACCTCAAAATTCATATGTTGAAACTCTAACTCCCTAATATACCTATATTTGGAGAAAAAGACTTTAAAGAATTAAAGTTAAATGAAATCAAAAGGGTAGGGCTCTAATCAGATAGAATTATGATTCTTATCATAAAATATGAGTGAAAGCTCATTACCACTATTACAAAAATGTGGGGACACACAAGAAGGGAGCCATGTGCAAGTCAGAGAGAGAACTCTCACCAGGAACAGAATCAGCTAATGTATTGATTGGATTTTGGGTCTCCCACCATTCCATGCTGGGAAAAAATAAACTTTTGTTGTTTAAAGCACCCAGTCTGTGGGATGTTGTTATGACTTATGTTCTCATAAGATATGTACCATGATTCAGTGGCTGATACCGTGTACTATATATTCAATGTCTGGAATATGAATGAATGTAGATTTAGCCCCTATCACTATCAAGCTTGGGGACCCATCTATGGAATTTTTCTTCCCAGTCCACAAACTTAAAAACTTTACTCTTTATAGGTCCTCATTTCCAGACAGAGAAAACTTTTGTCAGATTCCACTGAACTGGAAGCCATGGGTGTCATCTGATCCATTTAGTATTCTCTTGCCTGTGTTCCAGAAGGCAAAGGAAGCAGTTAGGAGACCAGCAGGGACCATCAACCCTGAGCAACATAATCCTCCAGGGTTGCTGACACAGGGGAAGGGAGGGGAGTGTGTCTAAACTCAAGTGAATCTGCTGGGTTAATCTTGGTTCACTTGCGCCCAGCAATAGCTGTGAATTCATGACTCAGCAAGGTCAGGAAAAACGAGGTCCTCAACCCTCCAAGGATGAAGATGGTGATCACACAACCAGACAGGTAGACCATGTCAGCTGAGAGAAACTCAGTCCAGGGTAGAAGAAAGTGAGCACTGGTGGCAGCAGAGGAAACTGCTCATGCGAAGCACTTCTTAGTTCTTTTTAGGAGCCAGCCAATTTCAATCACCTTAGGGGATTTAGCACCCTTCCCCATGTCCGCTTACAGGGAAAAAAAAGCAAAAAGCCACCTCATTTTGATTCCAAAAAGTTTAAATTTCATTAAGAAAAATATGCAAACTAATCTGAGTGACCCAATGGATAGACAGTGTCAAAATCATGGACCTATGAAGTTCCCTTGATTTCACGTCCTGGATTCCCTTGCAACAGTGTTTCTGTCATTCTCTTTTTCAGAGCTTTTGCTGTTGTAGAAAATCAGGCATTACCAGAGTGAGGAAGCTACAGAAGGGCTTAGGCAGCCAGGCAAGATGGCGAGTGAGGAGGTCGGGTCAGGGCCAGAACAAAGGAGCAAGGAGAGGGTCTTCCGATGAGGTCAACTTACTGCTTGATGAAGGTGCTCATGGACACGTGCTGGGGACCCAGTCAGACAGACACTTCCATACTCCTGCTCCTAAGCAGGGGATCCAGTAGAAAAACTAAAACAGACGGCTGGGCAGAGGGGGCACCAACCAGTAAGAGGGAGGAGCATGTGGACAGGGGAGAAGATAAGGAAAGGAGGAGATTCCAGGGACCATAAAAAGAACAGGCCAAAACTCCACTGAATTCCCAGTTCTGGGGCCTCTTCTCCTTGGAGAAGTCTATCTCTGTCACTTTTGCAGTAAACCTGCTCCTTGATGCTGTCTCCGTGTCCTGTTCTTCTAATTCTTTGCTGAATGGAGAAAGGAACCCAGCACCCCAGAGAGTGACAAGAGCAGCAGCTGGTTGCCCCTTGCATGGTTCAAAAGCATGACTCAATGGGACTCAGGTCAGCCACACTGTGGAAGCTTTCCCTCCCCACAGATGCAGTTCAGAGGGGCCCTGGTTTCCTGGAGCCTCCAGGAAGACAGGAAGCTGGAAGGGCCTATGAGCACATCACAGAGCCCTCTCTTACTGGGTGGAGCGTGCACACCTCATGAGATCATTAACACGGGAGCTTTTGCCTCAGGCTCTGCTTTAGAACAACCCAGAGCCACGACAGGAATTTTCCTCTTTTTCACTTTTCCCTCCAGGTAGGTTCAAAGACAGGTATTACCATAGCCTTTTCGAAATCCTATAATTGAGACAGAGATACAGAAGCAAAGGGGTGATTTATTTTGGAAAACTAGCATTAGGTCGGGTGTCATTGTAAGTACAGATGGAAGGAACATAGCAGTAAAACATGGTTGCTAATTTTATTAACCCCCAAACTGAAATTGAGTTAAAGTAGATTTTGATATACAATTTATGCAACCTTCATATTTTGTGTTTTCCATACTCATTAAAATTGTATAATAAAGTGATGGTTTGATATCATTATTAATTACTTTTTTAAATGATTAAATATTTATCTAATGTACAACCAGAAACAGATCTTGATTCTGGGGATATGACTCTGAACCCCATGGATGAAATTGTTACCATTATGGAGTTTATAGGCTATGGAGTAAAAAATAAAGTTAAAAAAGTAAAATAAACCTGAGTAAGGGGATAAAGTGTTAAGAAAAAAGGGTAACTGAACTGTCTGAATGAGCCCCTCATCTTGGCTAAACATTAAATAGGTTCCAGTCGACTCAAGGCAGCTGACTTCCTTTCTTAAAGCAATAACTTGTAAAGAAAAACACTTGTAAATGCTTTCTCAGTGACTTTTATGTGTAAATATTTTTAAAATGCACTTCTCAGTTTTATATCCCAGGATGATCATTCTCAATGACCCAGGAACAATCCCTCTTTAAACATGATCCTCCAGGAAGATAGAGGCCCTGCCTCCCAGTATCTTTGGTAGGGCAAGAGTCTAATAAAAGGGGACTCCTTGTTCGTGGCTGTAAAGCAGTCTCCTGTCATGAGACAGCAGAAAGTTTAACTTTCCTCTGGTAAAGCCAAGTAGGGAGCAAAGTTGACCAGCCATGTCTTCCCTACCCAGATCTTCATGACTCTCCTCTGTTTATTTCAGTGGAATTGAGTTCAGGCTCAGTTGTGGGCAGGATTTCCTATCAGAATTGCCTGTTCAACTTGTTTTCTGGTACAAATTTTGTCTTTGGCAATTTTTCTGGTACAAATTTTGTCTTTGGCAATTTTGTCTTTGTCTTTTTGCTGTGGATGAAGAAGTCAGGAAGACTTTCCCTGAGAAGGTGATACGTGAGTAGATGTGTGCATCATGGTGAGCACTGAGCTACTATAAAATATCAGGGAGTACATTCAGTGCAGAGTGGAAAGCAAGTATTCCCTGAACAAGAATTGACTTGGTGCATTTTAAGAAGAACATAGATTCAGTGCAGCAAAAACAAGCACATTGAAAGATTTCTAAGATCACTTAAGATTTCATCTCACCCTAGTCAGAATGGCAATTATCAAGAATACAAACAAGAGTAAATGTTGGCAAGGATGTGGGGAAAAAGGTGCACTCAAACACTGCTGGTGGGAATGCAAATTGGTGCAACCATTATGGAATGTGGTATGGAGATTCCTCAGAAAACTAGGAATGGAACCACCATTTGACCCAATTACTTCACTTCTCGGTTTATACCAAAAAGACTTAAAATCAGCATATTGCCATGAAGCAGCTACATCAATGCTTATAGCAGCTCAATTCACAGTAGCTAAACTATGGAAGCAACCTAGGCTCCCTTCAACAGATGAATGAATTTATAAAATGTGATGATATATATATATATATGTATATATATAATGTGCATATAATATATATACATATATACACACACATATATATATGTGTGTGTATATATATATATATATATATATATATATAGATATATATATATATATGATGGAACATTGCTCAGCCTTAAAGAAGAATGAAATTATGGCATTTGTCAGTAAGTGATTGGAGCTGGTATATCATGCTCAGTGAAATAAGCAAGTCCCCCCAAACCAAAAGCTAAATTTTTTCTCTGATATGCAGATGCTAATTCACAATGGGGGTTGGGTCTAGGGAAGAATAAAGTTACTTTAGATTTGGTAGAGGAGTTTGAAAAGAGGGGAGGGGGTATGGGGATAGGAAGGACAGTAGAATGATTCAGACATTATTACCCTATGTACATATATAACTATACAACTGGTGAGATTCTACATCATGTACAACCAGAAGAATGAGAAATTATACTCCATTATATATGATGTATCAAAGTGCATTCTACTGTCATGTATAACTAATTAAAATAAATTTAAAAAAAGACCTAGAGGTTAGGGAAGGCAGATTTTGAAGCCACATGTTGGATATACAAACAGTCAATCTCTTCTCTGTATGAGATGAAAATCCATTTCCATAAGGAAATAGCATCCTCTTGTTTGTTTATAAAAGGTCATTCTGGAAGTTCAGTGTAGAGCAGACTAAGGGAAAGACAAGAATGTAGGCATATGGAGCACTGAGGAGGATATCACTCACACAAGCATTAGATCATTAAAATTACAGCCAAACGTTAGCTTTGAACAGGGAGCACTGTGGCCAGCTTGGGCTCTATTAGGGGTAAATGTGTAAGACTTGCTGAAAACAGAATGTGAGTGAGAAAACCTGAGTAATGCATAGACTATAACTGAGAAAGTGGGCAAACCATGCGGCTGACTTGGGACAAGATGACTTCCTGTGGAGAGGTGTTGGGGAATCACAGATGTTTTAGGTGATGGAACCAAGAGATGCTGATGGACAGCCAAGTGGGATTCCCAGCAGAAAGTTCTGTTTCTCTCCGTGATCCATGAGAGAGCACTGTTGGCCTTTGGACTTGGCATTGCTGGCTCCAGGGCTTTCCATCATCCAGAAGAGAGAGGCAAGAAGGAAGGGTAGCCATGTTTCAAAGCAGATAGTGGGCCACAAAGAAAATAAACAAAGGAGATTGTTAAGATACAATTATTGTGGTAAAATATTAATCCAACCACTTTTTATACACAAGTAATAAGCAATCAATTTTAACATCTTCTCCAAAGTGCAAATATTTTTAAGTCTTAAGTGAATGTGACAGTTTATAGTAGTTATTAACCTATTTATCTATTTTACAAGGAAGAGAATTTTATAGGAAAAGAAAAATAAACTCCTATTAAATGTCCAACATTTTTATGGCATTAATTTCACAAATGAAATGCTCATGCGTAAAGACAAAACCCATGGTAAAAATGTTACAATATAATTTCCTTCTCCTGTATGCCAAATATCTATTTTTCCACCAAATTTGACTTTTACTCCTTCCGTATTCTTACAAACAAAATGCAGACATATTGGGCATTAACGTCTTCTTGAATTAAGACATTTGAATTGTTGTGAGAATGTGAATAAAAAGCCTATTTCCTAGTCAATCGAAGGAAAGATATATTTTTTTTTTTTTGCAATGTATGTCATGGACTCAATTATTTAACAAATGTGAAATTTATTTCTTCAAGATTATCTCCTCCTATAAACCAAAATACATTACTTAAGATTGACTTCAAGTATTATCCAGACATCATTTTTAATATTAGTCAACATTATTCAAGTACTGTTTGAGTATAGTAATTCAGAATATTAAAAAAAATAATCTCTAGATTGTTTTTGCAAAATATTCACCTCCATCTAATCTTCAAATATTGTATGTGTTGGCTATCTTGACTGGCCGTCTTTCTAACCTATTTTGTTCCCCACCAGATTTCAGTAAAGAGACATAAAATATGAGAAATTACAGGTTTTTATTAGGTTTTGAGACATGATTTATACTAGCTAAACTGGCTGGGCAGCTGCAGTAAATCTGCAGTTGCCTGTATACTAATAACCCTGTCCCCCACACCAGCTTCCCGCCCTGGTGCACAGATTTGGGAATCCCAAGCTCTGCACTGTCAATGTTCTGTTATTATCGTCTCAGAGAAGTCCTAAGTGAATGTGACAGTTGATAGTAATAATTAACCTAGCACTGAACCAGCAGTTAACAACACAGCCCTCGTGTGGAGGGGGCACCATGCAGACATGGCCAACCATCTCAGAGATCCTTCTCATTCTTTCTGCCCTAATGTGACCTTGTTCAAACTTGTTATTATTTCTTGCCAGAGCTAAAGATTTAAATCATTAGGTAGAACATATCTTTATGCTCTCTACATCAATTTTAATTCCCAAACTATTGTTTTCTGCATACTTCCATACTAATAGAAAAAGAGAAGAGAAACAAAGAATCAGATTCAAGTCTCAACTACCTTTATTTATAAGGAATAGGCTAATTCCCTAAATGGGTTGGAAAAGTAAAATAGGTCCTTTTTTTCTGAGGTCTTTCAAAATTTTTGAAGGTGAAATATATTTTTGCTTTGGTCAATATATTTTTTTTTCTTGGCGAAGTGAAAATATGTCTGCGACAAGGTATTGAGAAGGTCTCAAGAGAAAATTCTTTAAGTGCCTTTCAAAGGCCATATGCTCTTCTCTACCAGTTTTTCATTGACCTATTTAATCCTGCATCAACCCTATTCACACTGTACACTTCATGAAAACTGAAGCTCAAAGTCGATATGAACACATACATATCACTAGCTAAAAATCACAAGTTTTTCAGTTTTACAATTTTTCTCTCCAATGACTTTAAAATAAGTTTGTTTTCTTTATTAGTTAATGAACGATAATACCAGAATTTGTTAGATGCCAAGACATTGGAATCAAATTACAATTTCACTATGAATAGTGGATGTTATCCTATTGGAAATCAAAATCCACCTAAAAGTATGAGAAGTCAATCTGTCTAACTGATCACGAGCTATTAGGCAACTGTGATGATAAATCTCTGTTGTCAACTTAGCTGGATTGACATTTAGATAATTGTCAAAGCGCACTTCTGGGTGTGACTGTGAGGGTGTTTTCAGAGATGACTGGCGTGTGGGCCAGCAAACAGAGGTGGGAGAGCTGCACTGAATGAAGGCCACACTGTCCAACAAGGTCGGGTTGGGGGGAGTTTCCTGGATGCAACAAAAAGCAAAAAGAGAAAGCCCACAGTGTGTGGAAGATTAACTTTTCTTGAACAAGTCAGGAATTTTTTTGCTGCTGACAAGGACTGCAGACATCAGGTTCCAACTTCTTCAGCTTTTGAATTTGACTCACACCAATGACTCTCCAGGAAGACCTGGGACTTAGTGACTTAGGCTGCATCCTTGGTCCCTCTTTATTTGAGGCTTTCAGCCTCTTGGACTGACCAGCTACTAGTTTCATTTTGCAGCTGGCCTTGTGGCCCTACCCCACCTTTGACCATGTAAGCCAGTCTAAAAATCCTTCTGTAATAGAATAGAGCACAGGGATGTATCTGTTATCTTGGTTCTGTTCCTCTAGAGAACGCTGACTATTATAGCAACTAATAAATATTGTATTATTGATTACATAATCCATTTCTTGTGAAAACCTACAAGAAAAAAATTATCACTCATTGATCCAACTAATATTTATAAAATGTCTCCCATAGGCCAGTAACCTTGAAACTGGAAAAGGTATTATGTCACTCACAAGTAGGGATGGCACATTTAGCAAAGAATGCATGGTTGAATTTGAATTCTGAATAAAGAACACATCATTTTTCTATGTAAGTAAAGTATCATCAAGAATTTGAAACACTCAGAAAAAAAGTGCTACTCATTCATTATATGGAGTCAAATTTAACTGGACATTCTTTATTTTATCTTGCATACCTATTCTTAGGACTTAAGGCAGAATAGAGAAAAATTGAAAATAATGGA
Source organism: Glaucomys volans (assembly GCA_020662805.1). NCBI lineage: Eukaryota > Metazoa > Chordata > Mammalia > Rodentia > Sciuridae > Glaucomys > Glaucomys volans. Next base: position 441,249 of record JAJEJO010000180.1, read on the forward strand.
ATGATTGTAAAATCTAAATGATGAGGTAGAGTTAAGTATACAAAGTTGGAAGCTAAGGACTTTCCTGAAAAAGCTAAACATGAGAACAGTGACACTGGCATGTAGCCTGGAGATCAGAAGGGCCTGGCAGAGTGCTCAGAGGTGTGGAGAGACAGGACAGTGGGCTTAGCCATAGGTGCATGAATGGAATGCAGCAGGCAACCTCTAAGGGGCCTCCAGGATCCTTGCTTCCTTACATTCATGCCATTGAATTTGACTAATGATTCAATGATAAGAGTGATAGCAGGTCATTTTCAAGATTAGGTTACAGAAAGTATGTCTTCCATCCGACTCTGGCTCCGTTCTGTCTCTCTTTCAGGTCATCTATCATGTAATAAGGAACCAAAATCCCTGTTCAGCAGGCAGTGGGAATGTGAAGTTTGACAACAGCCACATGCATGAACTTGGAAGCAAACTGCCCCCTGTCAAGTCTGAGGACAACTGGAGTGCTGGCCAGGGCACTGACAGCAGTTGGCAACTCTGAGCCAGAATCTGGACACGTGGACATGTGGGTAATAAATGTGTGTTGTCTTAAACTCCTGGTGTTGGTTGAACTCATTCCACCAAAATAGATAACTAACTCAGAAGCCTTGATCTTGTAATAAGAAGAGTCAGGAGCTACTGAAGGGCTTTTTAAGCAGACCTGTAATCAATTCAGATTTATGAGAACTTCAGCTGCAGAGTGAAAAACTGATGAGGAAAGGGAAACTGCAAGGATGGATACGGACTCGCGTCAGGAGGCAATCATAGCAGCCCAGGTGAAAAATGAACTTGAACTAGAGAAGTGATGGTGTTAAAGATGGAAAAATGAGGGAATAAAATCAAGAGATACTTAGGAACTAAAATCATCAGAATTGGATGATGAAGATGTATGAAGGGTTCAAGGACCAGTTTTCCTTCAGTTCTGTACAGTTTCCCGTACATAAACTATAAACCCCGGGAAAGGACCAGATGTATCGCAGCAGCTGACTTCCAGTTGACATTCAGAGTGACATACACCACTGAAAGGAGCTGTGAGGTAGATAATCCTGCCTGTGCTCCATTGCAGAGCCAGCCAACCCAAAACGAGCTCCAGGCAACACTGGCACTACCCACACCAGCCATCTCCCAGGACTCTGCTCCTGGCAGCTGCTCCCACCTCATAATACAAGTGACCCCAGACCCACCTTTCCTTTGTTTGGTTTTGTTTTCTCATCATGCTATGGGTAGAACCCAGGGCCTTGCACATGCTAGGCAAGAACTTTTTACCACTGAGCTACACACCCTGCAGGAGAGCAGATGAGAAGAAAGGGAAGGCACTATCATGATCTAGAAGTTTCCACAGGGTGATCTAAGGAATTATTTGCCAGACATTTTCTTTTTCTTTTTTATTCTCACCCCTCTCAGTAGCTTTTTAAGATATATTGTTCTTCCCAAATTGCCTTTTCCCTATGAAGGTCAGTATCACAGATAAAACTGTGTATGTGATATCCTTTCGAGGGCCACATACTGTTGCAATAGCTAACTTTATTTTTCACTCCCACAACAACAATTTTCACTCCATTAGGGACAGCATCACCCCTATGGAGAATGCATAATACCCAGAATGGCAGCTCACACTTGATCGAAAAAGGGTCAGTGTCACTCTGTAAATTTCACATTCCTGAGTGCAGAGCAATTTTTTATTTTATTATACATGCACTTAACAAATCATTTTGATGATGGCAGAAATAAAGTTGCATATCTGTGAGCAAATATTACTTTACAAATAAATTCTACTCATAAAATTTAAAGTGTTCTATGTCGCTTCTATGATATGAACTTATCTCTGTGACTGGGGCATTGTCACAATCTAATGGGTGTAAGACTGTAAGTCATGGACCTTTTATTGAAAAAGTAGAGGAAGCTTGTATTCCATGTATAATTCTAATCAGCTCTACCCTTGCAGTGGAGGTAAGGCTCAATCTCAACCCAACAATGAGATTGCAGTCAAAGTAAGAGACACACTAGGCCTTAGAAACTAAGCAAAATACATTCATTATGAATATTTTCATAATGTACTGATAAAATATTATAATGTTAATGTGTACTGCAATGGCGAATTTACAATGTCTCTTCTAACCATGGCCCTCTAGATGCTGCTGGGAGATAGGAAGATTTCCTCTGGGGCATTAACTCCACCTTCCAAAGAATCACACTGTTGATGAGTCGTGTTAGTCAGCTTTCAGTTGCGATGACAAAATACCTATGATAAACAACTTGTAGAGAGGAAAGATTTATTCTGGCACAGTTCCAGTGGTTTCAGTCCATGGTCACTTGGACATGTAGCCTTGGGCTTGTGGCAGCTCAATACATTACTTCAGAGGCATGCTCCTGATGACCTAGTTTTCTTTCGGTAAGTCTTAACTTCCCAAGCTTCCCTCACTGCATAATAATGCATGGGCTGAAGATGAAGCCTTTAACACCCAGGGGAACATACCAGATCCAAACTATAGAAAGTGAATTCACCAAAGATGAGGGCATGACACCAGACATATCCCCACATGGGCCACACATTCATGATGACCTTGCAGCCTAAGGCCTAGGTCAGCACACCAGATCTTCTGGTGCCTGGGCAATTTCAGTGGTAGGTTGGGAATCAGGATAAAAAATCATCAAAAAAAAATTAAAAGCCTCTGCCTAAAAGATGATTTCCTTCTGACACTAGAATCCTTAAGTCCACAAAACTCTTAATTTTAGAACAAGCCCACATATAGTCAAACTAAAGTAAGGAAATCATATATTGTCACACGATCAAGTCATGTCACCCATTTTGTCCCAGCATCCCAGATAGCATATTTATCCAATGTTCTATTGATAAGATGACTTTCGTATGTAAAAGTTATTGCATTATCCCAGTGTCATACTTACAGAACAATCTGTACTTTCATTTTTTGTGATTATAAAATGTATATGAACTCTGGATTATGATTTCACTCTATTTTAATGCACTTGGGTCAATTTCATTAAAGTATTCACTGAATTAAAAAACTGGGACCTACAGAATGAAGACAGGTAATGCTAATTTTGTATTCATTCCTTCAGTCAACAAATATTTATTGAGGGACCTCTGGTTGTGAAGAATGGAACTGGGTACAAAACAAAAACTAGGAAATAAAGTCATCAATCGCAACAGCAATGGATTGAAGTAAAGACAGAGCAACAGCCTCACGCAGAGCCATGACCCAGAGGAGCATTTCCCGTACCCAGGAGTAAAGTCTGTGCTTGGATATCAGGCCAGTGTAACCCAGGAAGCACCAGAGAAGCTACTGTGCAACTTGAGATGGTCACACTGGAAGGGTCTTGAATACCCCAACCCCCTCATGGAGGTTAGCATCCTCAAATTGCACATTCCTCAAGTGAGTAAATATGACATAGATTTAAAATATTGAGTAAGCTGTTATTACTGTGGTTAATTTGTTAGATTATTCAGCCACATTATAGAGGTCAGGGAGTGATGAGGAACAAGATAAGCTGGCTTTGAAATCTGCAAGGAAACTGGTTTGGGGGCTTACTCGGAATAGCAGACCAAGGTAGTCCAAAACTGCAGGTCAGTGCATTGCAATTCTAGAAAGGACTTGAAGAGAATTTAGAGTATCAAAGAAACTCTGCTTCTTCAATTATTTGTACTCTCAATTTGCACTGATGTTCCACTCTGTCTAGCAAGTGAAAAAGAATTCAGGACTTTGCTCTTGATGTCTCCTTCCCTTAAAAGGTTCCTTTGCTCTCAATTTTCTCAACAACTGAGCCAGGTAGATGAACATCTACTTATCTTTAAGTTTGAATCCAAATTCCCTCCCAACCCATGCAGAGAACTTTCTAACCCTCCCTGGTCAAGGTGCACACAATTTCTTCATTCTTCCACCACCATGTGAAGGTGTTCTGTGAGTACTCATATTCACAAGTCCGATTATGAGTTCATTACACAAATACTTGTTGATTGAGACTCAATATAATGAACACTTTCATGACAGGTCTTGTGACAAGACAGTTTGATTCCTGCTGTCACAGAGCTTACATTTTTAGGACTAAGAATTTGCAATTTCTTTACGTGAAAGAGCTGTGAATCATTCAATTTAGCATCTCAGAACTTAACATAGTTTAGGGGCTCCTCAATAACAATAGATCAAGAAAAGAATAGTTAGTATAGAAGCTAAAGTATAGTTAGTATAGAAAAGTATAGTTAGTGATTTGCAATGAAAAATAATTTGTTGTTTATTTGTTTGCTTGTTTTAAAAGGTAAGTAGACTATTGCTGGGTGCACTGGCACATGCCTGTATCCCAGCAGCTTGGGAGGCTGAGGCAGGAGGATCGCAAGTTCAAAGCCAGCCTTAACAAAAGCAAGGTGCTAAGCAACTCAGTGAGACCCTGTCTCTACATAAAGTACACAATAGGGCTGGGGATGTGGCTCAGTGGTCAGGTGTCCCTGAGTTCAATCCCCGGTACCAAAAAAAAAAAAAGAAAATTAAGAACATTGTTATCCCCAACACAGTATAAATTCTGTTACTGCAGATTGAGAAAATGGTTAGAAAGACATGCTACAGGTGAATATTACTAATTTCCCTTAATGGTTAAATTGAGTGCTAAGACATATTAAGAGACCACAGGAATTACACATCCTGACCAAGGAAAAAGATGATCATGGCTCAACATCCCCAGCTCCTATCCCTCCCTCCCCATGATGAAGTCACACATAAAACCAGTCACTATCTTGAATCACAACATTCTGAATCCAATACTAGCCTTTGAGTTCTGTTGTTTTCTTGAATCACAACATTCTGAATCCAGCCTTTGAGTTCTGTTGTTTTCTTATAAATCAGATTATCCAGTCTGCGTGTGGCCAGCTTCACACACACTCAACATTGTATGTGAAATGCAGACGGAGAGAGCAGCAACTGTCCATTCATCCTCCCTGTGGTCTTGAGGTATGTGATGGCAATCGATTTTATCTGTTAGGTTGATGAACATTTGGTTGCAGTTTTAGTTTATGAATAGGACTGCTATGAACATCCTTGGACATTTTTTGATAATTCTGATGGATATTTACCTAAGGATGCAAATGGCTGAATCGGATTGTTTGACAAATTCTTCCCACGTGACATGAGCTGCAGGTTGAACCGGGCTCCCTGTCCTTAGCCAGGGTTCTTTTTCCTCTGCCTTCTCCTCTTGCCTTTAGGGCTTGCTTTCACGGAGGTGTCACACTGTGGTTTGATTTACATTTTCTGGATTACTCATCAGGTCAATAGCTTTTATACACGTGGACTGACCATGTGTGTTTATCCCCTTTTGCAAGTGCTGTTCAAGGACTTTGCCAATTTTTAAACCTTGGGCTTTCTGTCTCAGTCTCCTTGGTGTGTAGGAGTCCTCTATTCTGGATAAGAGATTTTAATCAGATAGAAGCATGGCAAGCATCTTCCTCCTCTCTTTGGCTTATTTTCACCATTTTAATGGTATGTCTTTCCACAAACAGATTTCTAGTTTTAATGGAGGCCAATTAATTTGTGATCACTTACATTAGACCAGTTGGAAAGCTAATCTTTTTCTGGTCTAAGGCCAAAGATGTTTGCTATTTCATCTTTCAGAATCATTTTATATATATTGATATTGCAATATCACCTTATTAACTTCTTCAAATCTCTAGAATCTATAAGATTATCTCATTTGTTTTATTCCTGTTATTTTTTATTTTTTCATGCTTAATTGTGCCATAGTTTATCAATTTCTTTAATTCTCCCTTACCTTCCCCCCCAAAAAATTTTGGTTTGGTTGACTCCATTTTGTACTTTTTATTTCTCCTACTGATTTCTACCTTTATCATTATTATTGCCTTCATTTCACTTTCCTTTTGATATTCTCTTTTTGTCTAAGTTCTTGAGTTAGGTACAAAGATCTCTGCAATTTTCCCTATATGTGCATTTGAGGTAAAGCTTTTAATGTCTATTTGCATCCATTATTTTCGTTAAAGTCAGTCTTTTTAAAATTTTTGCTTCTTTTAAGGTAACGTTTCTATTTGCTCAAAATTCTTTTAGGATGTTATTATTGTCATCAGTGTTTGTTTTGCTAAGATGCAGGTTGACCCTATTGATGCTTCAGTTGCCTGAAGATACAGATGTTTCTCAGAGGTTTTAGAAAATGATTAACCACTATCTTCAAGCACTCTTCAGCTCTGTAGTTTTTTTCTGTATTTCCATCCATTTGCTATTCCATTGTTCTGATTGAATGCTTTATACGTTCTCATGGTTCATTAATTTTTGTCTGTATTGATTCCAATATGTCATTAAAATTACTTATATTTGGATTCTAATTTTATTATATATGCTGCGTCATAACTTTTACTATGTATGTATACCTTATAGACTTCCCTTCTGACCATTTTTATGTATATTAGTTCTGACAAAAGCTTCCAACATCTCATCTTTTCTTTAACATGTTTTTATAGTTTTTCTGGTAATTATAACCATGCCATTTGTTGGTCATTTATTCTCTGTTGGAATTTATTATTGATATTTCTCAAGGTCTGTCTTTCAATATCCCTGGCAATATGTAATTAGACACTGTGCATTCATTTCCCAAGGGAGCTAGAATGCAGTCCCACAAACTGGATGGTTCCACAAAGCAAAGCTATGTCTTCCCAGATCTATAAGCTAGAAGTCTAAAACCAAGATGCTGGTGGCAAAGCTATGGTCCCTCTCAAGGCTCTACAGGGGTATCTTTCCCTCCTAGTGTCTTCCAGGTTTGTCAACTGTCAGTCCTTGGTGTTCCTTGGCTCATAGCTGTACCACTCCACTTCCTGACACCATCACTGCGTGCTTTTCTTCATTGTGTCTTTATTTGTGTGCATCATCTCCTCTTCTTATCAGGACACCAGTCACTGGGCAGAGGGTTGTTGATCTCGTGGGACTCATCCTAGTCTGGTTACACCTGCATGCCCTATTTGTAAAAAAGCTACATTCATAGGACCTGGGTTTAAGATGTGAACATCTCTTTTCTAGGGACGCAGTTTAGCTCACTACAGCTGAAAACTGTATGGAATAGTTTTGTGATTTGCAATAACATTATTTTCCTCTAGAATGAGTTCAGTCTTTTCACTGGTCAGGCAGATAGAGCAAGAATTGAGATAAGTTTGAGGATAATTGTAGTCTCTCTGGATTAATGCCTTTACAAACACATTATTCTATCAGGGCTCTCATCTGAAAGCTTGGATATACTAGGTTCTTTTTCTGTCTTTTCTTTCTATTTATTTTTTTGGTGTTGGCAGATTCTACTATCAACATTTTGTCCTCCTACCCTCTAAGACTGATAAATACTCTCCTCTGCTTCAGGTGTCCTTGTGATTACCCTTTTATCTCTTTGCCTGATGCAGCCTGAGAAGTCAGTGTGTGCTTCCAGGCTATGACTGGAATGTTGGCTTTGCTTCTCTGCACCTCAGTTCTCTCTGAGATTTGGCCCTCCAAGTCTGGGATTGCTTGGCATCCTCACATTCAAAATGTGTCTCTTCAACCTCGTGACATTGTCAGAAACTCCAGTGGCTCATCCATCAGTAGTAATCTGACCTGCTTTCAGTCAGTTAGTAGATGCTGTCTGCATCAGAGATTAAAAAATAAATAATAAAATTGATCTCTTTACAAATCTTAACCTACAAATTTGAAAATCAAGGAAACCTGTTTTTTAATTCTTCAATTCCAAGGCAGTTTGTTACAAAGAAAGGTGGGGGGCATAATAAAGGAATTGGCTATATTATTTTGCTTGATATCTATTACCAGTTTTAATATCAGTTGCTTGTTCCTATTGTAAGGAGTAGCATATTAAATTAAATAATCACCTAATAGCATCCCTTCCAACTAAGGGCTTTGCTAAATGTAAAGATGTCCCATGAGGTACAGATGAAAGTTCAAATAGAAAACATCTTCTTTAGGTCAAAATAGTAATTAAATAAACAAATGCAAAGTTTTCCTATGGGGAAGCAAGTACGCTTACCCAAGAAGGAAGGGAAAATTTGAAATCTCTTGAGGACATAGAAGAATGACTATACCAGCCCTTGACTTCTTTCACTGATCATATGAGATAAATAAGTTGCTATTTCTTTCAGACACTCTTTGGTTAGGTTTTCTGTTAGATGGAGACAAATCCATCCTTGTATAATAGAACTGCAACAGTTTTATTGTTCTAAATAGAAAGACAACTGTTCTGATGTGTCATGTCATTGTTTTTTTAAGTAACTAATCCATATAATAACAAAGCATATATACCATCTCCCATATATGCTCATTTTTAAATGTATATTAGTTTTTGAAGGATCATTACAATGAATAATCAGCAAATATATTTCATATATTAAGACAATCCATTTTTCTTTAAATACAGAGGTTGTGTTTGTTTTCTAAATATATGGAGTAACCCAAAATAAAACTACTTTTTGACAATTGGTAAAATATTATACTCAAAATCATACACTGACAAAGTGCCCTGTGTGTTGTAGGGTATAGATGCTCATTATTTCAAAAACCTAATATACAAGTATGGGAACTTGATATAGTTGTGATGTAGTAACATAATTTACTTTATGAAATCATAACACTCAATCTTCCAGAGTTCTGAGATGAGAATAGTCAGTGTTCAATCCCTTTAGGCAATATATACTATTATGAAACAGGAAGAGGAAATCAATTTTCTAAGATTGGAATCAGAGGCTCATTAAGATATGCATTATGCATGAGATATTCTTGAGGTCCACAGGAGTACAAGACTGAGTGACAGAAAAAAATTTGAGGCCAAAAAACTTGCTTCATTGGGAACATGAATTGGTAGGTGAGAAAAATCTTAGCAGCCAAAACCTACTTTTGCATAACATTACGCAGTATGCCAAAAACCACTGCCGTTATCAAACCCTTTCCACAAAATGTTGCATCTTAATCTTATTCCATGAAAATTCTACATTGATATTGCATGAAATACTAAAATTATCTATCATCTATGTATAATTTGTAGTAAATTTGTTAGACTGTGCTTAATCAACCAACTATGAAACATATATAGAACGATAGGATGGAAAAATTTCAATCATAATTTGTATAGCAAGGGGAAAATTATTGATTGAAAATTTTTTACTTATTTTCATATGTTTATCCTGTATAGCATGTTCTAAAAGAGAAAATGAAGTAGACTGCATTAGGAGGCAGGCCTGAGGGCTAGGTGAGAATAATTCCCTTCCTCTATACCCTTCAAAAATGCTTTGAAAAATTTTGATCACAACCTAAGATGTAAAGGAAATAATTTGCCCTCTTCTTGATGAAATACAATTGAAGCATCCATTAAAAACTCTTTATAGATGCTTAGGTTCTACTTTAGAGTTCAGGGGTATGTTTTCCTTCAATACAAGGGATTCTTAAAATTATAAACACAACACTAATAAGCAGTCAGGTTTCAACCAGAAAAGCAGAAACAGGAAGAGGAGAGAGAACATAAAGATAAAAAGCACTGGCTGACACAATAGTGCAGGTGGTAGGCAAGTCCAAAGTCAAATGTGCATCTTGTCTGTAAAGAAGACAAGGGGAAGATGCAGAATGGAACAGAACCCCACAGGCATGGATCCACAAGTCAGTCAGAGGTCAGGGAAAGCCCAAAACACTCCTTTAGGGCCTCTCCCTCGACTATACACAGCTCATCCAGGCCACTCTCTCTGAATTTGAAACCAGCACTTTAGAGACTTTAACTACAGTTCCAAAGCTCCTTTACAACATCACCTAAGTTCATGGTTGATTAAAATTTAGGGACTGGGCACCAGACTAGCTGCTGCACCAATCAAACCCAACCATGAACCAGTCAGGTACTTACATGAAATTTTCAGGATGAAAGTAAAATTAATAAATTTGATCAATTATGAAAATTACTTTTTGAGAATAAATTTAAAAATTCTCAGAAGGAAAAACAAACTTATTAAGATTCACAACTGGGAAAAATTTGTGAAAATTAAGGAGAGATGAAGCCCAAATGTATTTTAAATTTAGCTATGTTGTCACAGCACTTAGGAACCATGGAGAGATTGTAATAGCTCTGTCTGAAAGCTTCTCTTTCTTAATATGCTGCTGTCTTTCATACCAAAATCAGATTATCTAATTGCCTCTTCTCCAGGCAGATATTTATTTATTTTTTTAGATTTGATAAGAAATTCATCTCTCCAGTGACTCCAGAGACAGAGGCAGGAGGATCTCAAGTTTGAGGCCAGTTTCGGCAACCTAGTGAGATCATCAGCAAAGAGCAAAACTCTCTCAAAATTTAAAAAATAAATAAATAAAAATGACTGAGCATGTAGTTCAGGGGTAAAGCACTTCTGGGTTCAATACCTAGTACCAAAATAGAAATAATGAAATTCATCTTGCTCAGTGTGTGTGGTGGAGGCTAATAAAGAAGGTTACAAGGATTGATGATTCAGAGGACACAACTTTGCTGGAGCAATGTGCATAAAGGGCATGAGATGCACAAGCAAAATCTCAGTAGGAAATGTGCAGATATCCTTAGTCTCCATTGAACCCCACCTTCATCCTCCCTCAATTCTCTTATAAAATGCAGCCAAACAAGACCAGGAGATTCTGGAGCGCTCCTCTTCTCTTTTCCATATTCATAAGAAAATTGCAAGAGCAGGTAGAAGCGGATGTGTTTTCTTCTCTTTTTTTTTCTTAAAGAAGAACCAAACTGCACAAAGTTTCAGTGTTTGCTGATTTTTCAGGTCTATGAGCCTTCGTTGACAGTATTCATTGCTATTATCATATACCCAGGTCTCTGCTTTTCCATTACTGAGAGCAATGAAGATTCAGCCTTAAACATCACCATGGTCTTGGTTTGACAAAGTATATTCCAGAACAATCTATGGAATAGGTATGCTAATTCATAACAAAGATTTTTAGACTGTCCCTCTTCCCTTTTGAATTCTGTTTTTGCTTTTGAAAGCTATCTTCATCTTTCCTGTTGGTGAGAAATACCATCATTACACATTACATACATTCATAATGTAAACGACAGACTTGATAAATAGTTTTTCAAAACAGATACCCAACATGTGGAGTTATTTTCCATACAATTACATTAATCAATAAACAATTACATTTATCACTAGTCTCCCTAGTGAGCCTCATCTTGTTAGATTTGATCTTGAATTCCTTGACCAAGTTTCTCAAATCTGCTTCTATCTCCAACCATGGTCATCTGAGTGGCTGTCTACTTGGACCTTTATTCCAATATTAGCAAATGGCCATAAATGATGATGTTTGGACTCAGATTATAGGAACTATTAGAAACAAGATATTCAATAGAAAAGAATAAAATAGGCTAACAATAACTAAAGGATCAATAACAAAAGTTCTTGTTTTTACTTATCTTTGGTAATATATTTGGGCACAGAGTCCTGTGTTTAGGGCCATGGAATTTCTGATTGAAATTTCCTTGATCTAATTCATTTCTCCCATGTAAGAAGTCTAGTTATAGCCATCTATAGTGCTTTCAATTATTGTTTTTACACGTAAAATTCACAATTACTTCCATGTATGACTGTGTACAACTGTGGTCCCAGCTCCTTTGGAGGCTTAGTCAAGAGAAAGATTCCTTGAGTCTTGAAGTTTGAGGCCAACCTGGGTGACATAGCACAAAATGACTTACCTGAAACAATTTTAAAAACTGCAATTATTTCCTGACAATAAAGAATGCTGGAAAAAGCCAGAATGCTTTTTTTTTAAAAAAAAAAAAAAAAAAAGGTAGAATGCCTATATATTATTAGTTCTAGCTCTAAAACATATTGCAGCTAAATTTTTCAGTTTTTTCCATTTTTTCAGTTGTTTAGTGACTAATATATTAATTCAGAGAGATTCATTTTTATTTTCTTAAAAGTGGTAAAATTTCAAAAATGTTTGCCTAACCTCCTTTATACATCCATTATATGTAAAAAATGGTACTTTGGTGTGAAATTTGAGGAGTCCATCCTGAAACTGAAAAGGAAAGGTTAATAAAAGACAAAGATAGAATACAAAATCATATATAATTTAAGTCAAAGTCCTGTTGAGTACACGTGGAAAGGTCTATTTACATATTTTTAAAAATCTGCATAGTTTTATTAAACAACTAGCAAGACTTTGAAGAATTTAGGTGTCAAAAAATAGAAATACAAAAAATCTAGGGAATGAGAGTCCAAAATGTGAGTAGGATATTTGTGGGTATTTGCTTGTTCTGGAAAAGGGGGTAATGAATCTAAGAAGCTAAGCAGCGTATTTAAAAATATTATGGGATAAGGGTACATAAGTTCCTAATCACTTCCTAAATTTTGCATATGTAATATCCAGCATTCTTGTAAAATTATATAGGCATGTGAGGAGGCAAGACTGCATGCAGGAGTTAAGCTATGGAACCTACCTAGGTGTCCTTCTACAGATGAATGGATAAAGAAAAGGTGGTATATAAACACAATGGAATATTACTCACCATAAAGAAGAATGAAATTATGGCTTTTGCCTTTAAATGTATGGAACTGGAGACTACCATGTTAAGTGAAATAAGCCAGTCCAATAAAAGCAAAGGTTGAATGTTCTTTCTCATATGTGCATGCTAACACACAATAAAGGGGAGTCGGGGAGGGAAGAATAGAAGTTCATTGGATTAGACAAAGGGGAATCAAGGGAAGGAAGGAGGATGGGAATGGGAATGACAGTAGAATGAATCAGACGTAACTCTCCTATGTTCATATATGAATACACAACCAGTGTAACTCCACATGGTGTCCAACCACAAGAATGGGATACTAATTAAAATAAGTTATATTCTATATTTTTATAATATGTCAAAATACATTTTACTGTCATGTGTATATCAAAAGAACAAATAAAAAATTATTCTCAGAGTGATTTAAAAAAAAAAAAGTCTGCATTAGGGCAAAGAGAGAGAAAAAGAGAGTCTCATTGTAGAGACAAACTTACCAGAACTTCAAAACTGGGTTCCAAGTCTGAAGCCCAGACTTTAAATGAATTCTTCTGAATATAGTCAAGAAAATACAAGGAAATAAGAATCAGGATTTAAAAATTGGTCAGATAAGAGAAAGCCATGAGGGAATCAGAAAAATTCTATAATTGAACAACACAACAGCTGACACCAAGATCACAGCATATGACTTCAAAGGAAGATCAGATACAACTAGAGTGAGAATCAGTATCCAAAAGATCTCCAATGACAAAAATTCAGACTGAATTTTACAGATGAAAGGGCAACACAGAAGGGAGATGAAGAGAAGAGGCATTCTGAACAAAGATCTGAAAGAGGGGGTCTAGCATTTCTAACATGTAGAAGAGTCTTTCCAGGAGAAGGAAGAACAAATGAAAATACCCAGAACTAAAACTGTTTTTGTTGTTGTTGTTGTTTGTTTGCTTTTTGAAAAGCCATGAAACATGTGGCTAGAGCAGAATGAGCCAAGGAGAAAACAGTGGGAAATGAGATCAGATCATAATGGTGGGGAGGGCACTGACAACTAATATGGCGCCACAACTAACATGGTGCCATAAGCACTTGTACCCTCAATTGAAGTAAGGAGGGAAGACATTGGAGACTTTGAAGAATTTCAATAGAAAAAGATCAGTAGTGTGGTTTAACAGTATTACTCAGGATGATGAGTGAGAACAGAAGAGCAGAAGGGGCTCAGGAGAGGGGCACAGGGCATCAGGAGAGTTGCAAGGCTTTTGCTGGTAGACTGTAACAGTGGACTCCACCATGGTGGTAGCAATTGATGCATCTTAAGTTGTCATATCTTAAATATATTTTGAAGATAAAACCAACCAGATTTGTGGTAGAATAAATATTTGAAAGAGAAAAAAGGAACTGGAATCAAGAATTTGGTTTGAACAAGTGAACTCACTAAAGGTTTAAATGGCTACTAACTGAGAAAAGGCTTTTAAAAGAAGAATGTATGGGGAAAAATCAATTTGTGTTTCAAGTATTTACTACTTGACACCATGGAGGTATTGTACAAGATGTTGGGTAAATGAGTTTGGAGAGAGAAAATTTAGAATTCCTCTATGCACAGTGTATGAAGCCACTGGAACTAATGACAGCAAAAATGGAATCCCTTAGTATGTCCAACAAACAGGAGTCAGGGAAATGATAAAGTACAGAAGAAAAAGGAGACTATGAGGTGAAGGCCAAAGAAGTAGGAAAAATAAAATGGTCATGTAAGAAAGATAAGACTTGGGAGTGTCCAAGGCTTGTAAGTCCAGAGAGAGATCCTTGGGTTTTAAAAAAGTGGAGGTGATTGCTGATCATAACAAGAGCTGTTTGGTGTGTTTGAGAGCCCAATGGGACATTTTTCAAAGCAGAATGAGAAAAAGGTCATAGTTACCAAAGGTGTCTCATTGTATTTTACTGCAAAAAATAACTGGGTGGCAACTAGGGGTTCTGACGAAGTCAGTAGGTATTTAAGGTGATAGACACACAGTTGAGTGTATTCTGGGAAAGACGCAGAAAGGAAGAAGGCATCAATGACTGGAAAGAGGGGACATTGCTGGAGTCAAGTCCTTGAGTGATTAAAAGGGAATAATGTCAAGTACCCAAAAAGGAGTGTTGGTCTTTTCAAGAAGGAAGAGAGTACATCCTAGAATTAGGACAAAATGTTCATTATATGAACACACTAACAGACAAGTACAGAGATGCTATTGTCTTTATGGGGTTTATGGAGTTTTTTGTTTCATTTTCTCAATGAAAAAGTAAAGTAAGTCATCATCAGGGAGAAGAGGTATTAAAGATTTAAAGAGAGAGGAAACACCAGGGAGTAGTGTTCCAGGCATGTGTGAGTCTGAATGGACAAGTAAAACATTGTATAATTACCAGGAAACATTAAAGACTGAATTGACAATAGGGAGACCCTGCATTTATATAAGAGCATTCCTCTAACTGTGCTTCCTGTCCTCACATTCAGAGGCCCAGGTTCAGGCACAGGTGTGAGTAAGTGGGAAGTTGAATGTACCAGGGGATGAGGTTTAGTTAAATCAGACAAAGTTATAGGGGGCCGAGGGCTGAGGTTGTATGGAAGAAAGTTGTATAATACCTGGACTTTGAACTCTGAAAACAAAGGGTTGGGAAACTGAAAGGGTTAGAGAGTGTAAGAAAGAGTTAATGGGTCTTAAGTTCTGATGAGTTCTAGAGAGACATCTGTTAGTATTGGAACTAGGAGAAAGGCTCTGGAATACAATCTAATAAAATGAGAGAGCAAGATGTATTAAAATGAGATTCTGCAGGGGTTCCAGTTATAGGTAATGATAAGATCTAAGCTCTGAACTGGGTGCAGAGGATGGGTGGAGGACAAGACCTTGAAGAGGAGGAGCTGAGACTCATGAGGGGGTCACAGGGTACTGGAAAAATCACAAATATGTAGTTTACATCATCAAGAATTACCACAGAAGTAGTGTTTCTGCAAGTGGTACATTTCAGTTAATTGGCTCACTGAAAATCATTTTTAATTGAAGATGTGGTCTTCATTGTTGTTTTATACTTAAAATTCATTATATTCTATTTAGATTACTCAAAAAATTTAAATATAACCAAAGAAAACCTCATGAAAGAGATCACAGCTAAGACCTATGATGCTTAATTTAGGTCCACTTTTGTGAGCTACAGGTGCCCAAATAATTGGCTAAACATGATCTCTGGGTGTGCCTGAGGTTGTCCTAGGAAGACATCAGCATTTGAATTGGTTGGTTGCATGAAGGAGAAGACCCTGCTGAATGTGTGCATCATCCAGCTCCTTGAGGTTGAATTCACTCTCCTGGATGGCTTGAACTGGGACATCATGTTCTGCCCTCAGTGTTCCTGGGGCACAGGATTCAGGCCTACCTGGAATCAGCATCTAAGTCTTCCAGCTCTCAGACCTTCAGACTGCACACTGGCTTTCCTGGGTATGCAGCTTGAAAATGGGCGCCTGTGGGACCGCTCAGCCTTCCCGATCACATGAACCAATACTCTATAATTAATCTCTTTAATAATGCTATGCACAAATTACATATAATACTGCACACACATTTATAGTGTATATATACATACATATATGTGTATATAAGGTTCCCTCCTATAGATTCTGTTTCTCAGGAGATCCTAATATAATTTCATAGCCTGAGGATTACATAGTTTACCAAGCAGCCTGCAGGTAATCTGTTTTCACTTTTTGGAGTTGTCTAAAACAGCCAGAAACTTAAGAAATTTAATATGTTCTTAAAAAATCAGTTAAAGGTCTGACACATAGCTCAGTGGTAGAGGGTTTACCTAACCTACCATGTCAAAAGACCTGAGGCCCCATCCCCAGCATGACAGAAACAATAAACAAAACCACTCAAAGCAATAATTACCGTTAGCTGTTATTTGCAAAGTTCTGTTAGGTGTTTGCAGTAAATCTACACAGATAAAGGTTATTGTTATCATCATTCATTGTGGAGAAACAACAGTTGTTGGAGCACAGAGGATTTAAATGGTGATTCACAGGAACTTTAAGGGTTATCTTTTCCTAAACTTGCCTGGCCTCTCTCCTCTCCCCTTCAAGGCTAAAGACACCTACCAGCTGCCATGAGGGAAAACACCAGACCATGGAGGGAGTGAAAAGATGTGGCCCCTGAATTCCTGGAAGATCTCCACCATTTCCAGAAAAGACATACGTAACCCTCCCCTTTACTAGCCTTTAGATCTTTCTCAGTCTTCCTGTTCTGTAGCTGCTGTCCCCCAGTCCTCTGGAGTGGAGAAACTGATTTTCTCAAAAAGCCCCTTTCCCATTCTTGACACTGTGCCATTCTTGACACATTCTTGCTCCCCAAAACTCATCCCTCAGACATTGTTTATTCCAGGGAATGAGCTTCTGTTCCTAGGAGTATTTTAATTCAGGATGACTGCTGAGACCTTGCCCTGGATCCCATGACCATATAAAGTGCTCATTAATGGGCTTTGTCTCAAATTCCTTTGGTTTCTCAAATCCATTATGTCCTTCCAAATGGTATCCTTTATTTGTCTGTCCTTAAATGAAAACATTTTACAGGATATATTATCAATTATGAAGGTGATGAATTGCTGCGTTCCTTTTGAAAGGGCTGTTTCAGCAAGCTGTCGTGTGTCAAATTTCTTCAAAAAGCACTAGGGTCACAGCTGGTCTTATGGCAGTCCTAGCAAGGACTCCTCCTTCAGGATTGACATGAGCAGCCAGTCTCCTCACGCGTTGCTGGCATAATGAATTTGAGGCAAATATCTAGTTCCACGGAAGTTCATGATGTACAGGATTTTAATGGTGTCTTTGAGATCTATTAATTGATATTGATTGATAGGGAGCAAAACCGGATGTGGACTAGGTATCCCTCAACTCCTTTAAACTCTTTCCTGAAGAACACTATACTGGATAGAGGAAATATTATAAAAATCAGCTTACTTGAAAGAAAGTAAGAAAGGAGAGGGTACACACCTCAAGAGGAAACCACGTGTCTTCAGGCACCCAAACACTGACACGGACTCTCCCTGCCCTTCCCTTGTGCATGGACCTCTTCCTGGGATGACTTTGTGGCTGTCACCTTTTCCTTCTGCAAGGGTAACACTGGATTCACACTCTGGCTAAGTGCTCTTTCCATCTCACCTCCCATAGCCTCCCCTTTCCCATTATGCTCGATCAAAACCGCTATATCTTCTATCACAACAATCAATAATTATAATTATCCATCTATTATTCCCAAGCCACACCAAAAGAGGGATCCAGGAGATATCTTTGAGTATTGCACCGACAGGCCTTTAATAGTGCCTGGCATAGAGTTGGACTTTTCAGAAAATCTGAATGAATTTTGTTTTGCTGCCTATTAGTATAGATAATTTTTAAAACAATCATGGTCTATACTAAATGCCTTATATGAAAGAAAAATCTCTTATGGATTTTAGAAAATGGCAATTCATAACTTAATTTTAGCCATCAGTCTGCATTTCTTGTGAAATTTCCCATCTGAATAGATTTCACATATTTTCAAGCAAATGGGTTTTTAGTATATTTATAAATTCCCACTGCATCCTTCTTGTCCTTAATATGCTCTGTTAAACCTGAAAGATAGACAAAGAAAAAAAAAAAGCAGATTCAGTTTTGTGAGAAATGAAGCTTATGGGGTAGGGTGACTCTAACAAAAAGGAACAGAAAATTTTCAATGCAGAATCAGTCACAAAACAAGTAGCTATTTAGATTGTGAAGGCCTATACCAACAGATTAAAGTGGAACACTTGCAAATATTATAAACATCACAAAAGAACATGCATACTTAATGTATTCAAAACTTTCTGACACATTTTTATAAATCTCCTCTAATATTTGACTCAATATTTTTTAATTTCTCCTCATTTGATAAAAAATTTGTAATATTTCTATAGAAAGAATAGAATGGTAAAGCAGTATTTTCTCTAGAATTGTATAATAATAATTCTTATTATTTATAATATCTTAGCAGTCCCTTAGTATTTAAAGTTCAAGAATATTTAAAACTTTTTTCATATCTGAGAAAAATGCTAAGATTATTTTTCATACACGAGATGAAGTATTTGAGGCACTTTGAGTTTCCTTCTGACTTATGTGATTTCAAACACTCAGTGACAAATGTCTGAAGCCAATTTGTCACTGAGGCCCTGGTTCTAGCTCTAAGAAATTTATGTTATTCTTGTCCATCTCAGTATTTCATGTCACATCATCAAGAAATTTAAATGGTTTCCCAGCATGTTTATATGATTCACTCTACTTCATTAATTGGATTCTGAAACAATACAAAAGCCTATTAATTACTTGTATTCAAAATTTATCTCTTCCTTTACATGAGTTACTTCTTTGGTGTGATCCGAAATCATTTTTCATTACAATTAGCATCTGAGTGTCAGATTATTTCAATTTATTATTACTTTTGTTTTGTGCTCCATTAATTTATCTACATTTTCAGTCAGGTCCTTGCTCAATAAATTTAATATTCATATGTGCTTTTCATTCAGGAGTTTTCAGTTTCTTGTTTTATTAAAACTCTCCAAATTTATTTTTCCAAAATTGTTTGTTTTCAAGCCCATTTTCCTTCTTACAAAACCCAAGTGCCCTCCATTAAATCCCAAATAAGGAGTAAGGCTAAGGAAAATCATGGTGGAAAAACTCAGCATCTTAATTGATGTTCATTAAAGTGTAATTTTTGAAAATTGACACATGTCCTTGGTTATGTGTATGTAGTAATAGATATCTTTAAGGGAAGTGAACGTGAGGAGCTTCAGCTTCATTAATTTTGTGCCATGTGCCCTTTGTGAGTGTGGCTGATGGACAGGTGTATGCTTTCAATGCTTATCTCCAAGGAAGATAAGAAACACTCTAAATTTTGAATCTATAATATATTATAAATAAAGCAGAGAGAAACTTCTATGTAATTCTTTAAAATTAATTCTGTTTTCTTCAAATATGCGTTAAAAATCAGAACAGGGGTCAGCAAATAGCTCACACCCATTTTTGTAAATAAAGATTTTCTGGAATATAAAAAAAATGGACATGATTTTATGAACAATAAAGCTGAATGTGAGGAAAAACTAAGACCATTTTATAGTCTTGAAGAAATTTTTTTTCATTTATTTCTGATTCTTAGCACCCAGCATGCAGACAGAACTCTATAGATATTTGTGATTAAACACATGAATGAATGAATGAAGAAAACAAATTGAACTAAGACTCTAGAAATCTAATATTTAATAGAAAGATAAAATAGATGGCATGAATAAAAGGAAAAATATTCTCCCAATTAAAAATAACTGAATTGGGAAATAAAAGGTCTACACAGCAATGATTAATTTCAATTTAAATATCACTTTCAAGAGGAGATTCAAGATGGCGGGCTAGAGGAAGGCTGCATTCCTACTTGCTCCGTGGATTCCTACTTGCTCGGGATTCAAACAGCAGGAAAATGGCTCTCAATGAGATTTTATATTCAAAGCACATATAAGGGGTCCCCAGGTGCCGCTCCAGAACCAACTCAGTTGGGCTGGGCTTGGCCCCGCCGAGGGCAGCTACCATCCGGGAGAGCTGGACCCTGCAGCTGCTTCAGAGCCACCGACCTGGGTCTGTGCCAGCCAACAAGTGAGTGCGGGTCCCCAGCAGCGGCTTTGAAGTCACTGGCTGGGGCTCCGGCACCAGTCAGCAACCTCCCAGGCGGAGACGGAGCATCTCAGGCTACCTGGGGCCTTGCCGCGACTTCTGGAGAGGTCTGGCCGGGAGCTTCTGGGATCGCTGACTCCAGTGGGGAGTTGGAACACCTCCGCGCCATTTTGGCAGCTTCCCTGGTGGAGCGGGCCCATCTCCAGCTCCCTGGGGCCTCCAGTGGTGTCTGGAGGAGTCCAACCGGGAGCCTCTGGGATTGCTGACTCCGGTGGAGAGCTAAGGCCCTTTGGCGCCAGCTTACAGTGTCCCCAGGAGAGAGCAACCACCTGCCACTGCCTGAACCCCCAGCGAGGAGTTCAGGTCAGCCTGGGCTCTCAAGCCCAGTGTCTCCATCACTGAGCACAGTTCTGTGACACCACCCCAACTTGATCTAGTGCCCAGGCCCACACCCAGGCCCAGAGTCTACCACCTTGCTGTATCTAATTGTCTATCAACACTAGGCTGCCTCTGCCCAGAAGCATTGATCATTCCCAACCTGGAGGTAGTGGGACAGCACCTTTCTTGGGTCACTGCTTGATCAAGCACCCCTCAAGCAACAGAGGGGAAGATACATGAGCACCATGAGAAAACATGGGAAGAAAGTGTCCCAATTAAACCTAGATGATATATCAAGAAAACCCAAAGACAGCATGGTAGAAGGAATGACAGAAAGGGAGTTCAGAATATTCATAATTAAAGTGATCTGAGAAGAGAATGATGTGAAGAGAGAGCAGATTCAGGCTATGAATAATCAGCTAATAGAGCAATTGCAGGAAGCAACAAATCACTTCAATAAAGAGATAGAAATTCTGAGAAAAAAACAAACAGAAATTCTTGAAGAAAACAAGGAAATGAAGGAAACAATAAACTAAGTTAAAAACTCAATAGAAAGCATAATTAACAGAATAGATCACTTGGAAGACAGAACCTCAGACAATGAAGACAAAATATTTAATCTTGAAAACAAAGTCGAACAAACAGAGAAGATGGTTAGGAATCATGAAC